>VWYK01056715.1:15944-39681 GCA_013399775.1 Semnornis frantzii | reverse complement strand
AGGTGGTGAAGAAAGCCAATGGATACAGGCCTGTATCAGGAGTAGTGTGGCCAGCAGATCTAGAGATGTGATTGTTCCCCTGTACTTGACACTGGCGAGGCCACACCTTGAGTACTGTGCTCAGTTTTGGGCCACTCACTCCACGAAGGACATTGAGGTGTTGAAGCAAGTCCAAAGAAGAGCAACTAAGGTGGTGAAGGGCCTGGAACACAAGTCTTATGAGGAACAGCTGAGGGAACTGGGGTTGTTTAGTCTGAAGAGGGCTGAGGGGAGACCTCATGGCTCTCTACAACTACATCAAAGGAGGTTGCAGCGAGGTGGAAGGTCTGTGTCTTCTCATATGCAACAAGTGATGGGACAAGAGGAAATGGCCTTGAGTTGTGCTAGGGGAGGTTCCAGTTGGATGTTAGGAAAAATTTCTTCACAGAGTTACCAAGTATAAGAACAGGCTACTCAAGGCACTGGTGGAGTCACCATCACCACAGGTCTGGTGTTTAAGAACATGGTTTAATGGTAGTGGCTTAGCAGTAGTGATGGGCTTGTGAGCTCAACGCAAATGGTTGGACTTGATCTCAAAGGTCTCTTCCAATTTCAACAGTTATATGGTCAGACTATTAAATCAACAACTTCCTAAGGAGTCTGAGACTGTCACACTCAGAAAGGAAAATAAGCTGATGCAGTCTCTCTTTTCTAAACACAGAAACCAACCAAGCCTTAAATCCACGAAAGCTCAACTCTACCATTGACTACTCAAATGCCAAATTCCAGGGTTTAAATTAAAGCTGGCTTTGAGCTAGAAGAGCTCAAAAAAACCCTTGATACCACAAAGCAACCAGCTATTTTCCTCCTTTTTTTCTCATCTTCTAATTTTATGAGCTGATGTGTGGCATAGTTGAGAAAGCAGCAATGTAAAAGTGGCCCTTTTTGCACAATACACCTGCTCTCTCTGGAGCTCTGAGTCACACTGCCTAATTTAATAGTAATAAAACTTGAGTTTAGTGCCATAAAGGTGACTTTAAGAGTGCATCGGCACACAGCCATACTCAAAACCTGGTTACCAGCCCTGGAGAGGCTCCAAACCTGGCTCTGTGTCCCTGCAGGTTCTCAGTTCCATGGCCAGCATAGGGCCACCTCAAGTGTAGTACAGCTCACCCACAACCCAAGTATGCAAGAATTACAGAACCATGGAATCATTTTGCTTGGAAGACACCTTTAAGATGATCAAATCCAGCCATTAACCCAGCACTGCCAGGTCACCACTTAACTATGTCCCTCAGCACTACATCTACATGGCTTTTAAATCCTCCAGGGATAATGACTTCTCCACTGCTCTGAGAAGTTTGTTCTAAGGCTTGTCAACCAACCCTTTCAGGGAACACACTTTTCCTAATGTCCAACCTAAACCTCCCCAAGCACAACTTGAGGCTGTTTCCCCTCAACCTATTGCTTGTTAGTTGGGAGAAGAGATTGACACCCACCTGACTTCAGCCCCCTTTCAGACTCAGGTAGAGAGCAGTNCAACTTGAGGCTGTTTCCCCTCAACCTATTGCTTGTTAGTTGGGAGAAGAGATTGACACCCACCTGACTTCAGCCCCCTTTCAGACTCAGGTAGAGAGCAGTAATGTCTCTCCTCAGCCTCCTCTTCTTCAGGCTAAACAACTTTAGTTCCCTCAGCCAGTTCTCCAGACTTGTTCTCCAGACCCTTCACCATCTTCACTGCCCTTCTTTGGACACACTCTGGCACCCCAATGTCCTTCTTGAAGTGAGTGGTCCAAAACTAAACACAGTACTCAAGGTGTGGCCTCATCAGTGCAGAGTACAGAGGCACAATCACTCCCCCGGTCCTGCTGCTCATGCTATTCCTGATACAAGCCAGGATGTTGTTGGCCTTCTAGCCCATCTGGGCACACACTGGCTCCTGTTCAACCGCCGTCACCTAACACTCCCAGGTCCTTTTCCACCAGACAGCTTTCCAGCCACTCTGCCTCAAGCCTGTCCCTCGAGGGACAGCTTATTCACACAAGCTAAATTTGGGCAATGCTTGGTTCATCTCCTCACACTGTGTCTGGACTAAACACAGCTGTCTCTCTTCTCTGGCTCCTAGAAGTGGGAAGAGCAGGGATTCTCTTGGAAATGAAGGGGGCAGCAAAGGCAAATCAATCATCTAACTTAGAACAGGCTGAAATATTCAGCAGGAGAGAAGCCCTAGGAGGAGCGGCTGAGGGAGCTGGGGTTGTTCAGCCTGGAGAAGAGGAGGCTCAGGGCAGAACTCATTGCTCTGTACCACTACCTGAAAGGAGGTTGTAGCCAGGTGGGAGGTGGTCTCTTCTCCCAGGGACACAGTGACAGAACAAGAGGACACAGCCTCAAACTGCACCAGGGCAGGTTTAGGCTGGATGTTAGGAAGAAGTTCTACACAGAAAGAGTGTTTGGCATTGGAATGGGCTGCCTGGGGAGGTGGTGGAGTCACCATCCCTGGAGGTGTTTAAAAGGAGACCGGATGAGGCACTTTGTGCCATGGTTTAGTTAATTAGAAGGTGTTAGGTGATAGGTTGGACTTGATCATCTCAAAGGTCATTTCCAATCTGGTTAATTCTGTGAAGGTACTCAATGAACGAAGCACTGTGGTGCAGACTAGTTGGGAAACAGACAAAATTTAAAAGAGGAGACACTCAATTTTTGTCAATGTTTGAAAGTCGTCTCTTGTGCCAACAAGATTTCACGGTGTTGTACCAGATTTTTTTTCCAAAGAAAACCAAAAAAGCATGTAAGAGCTAGGGTTAAAACATCTCACTCTCTTGAATTCAACAGCTGCAACTTCACACAGGGATCCGGGCTGGATTCAAGAGGACTAAGTCTCATTAAGCAAGACCCCCTCTTCCATCTCCTTAGATGTAAGCTGTTCTCCCAGGGAAGAGCATCCCACCTCACACCTTCTTTCTGCTCCGTGCCAAAGCGAACAGAAACAGGAGGAGAAGTCATTGCAGCTTGTCTCGAGTGATTACCTGTGACACTAGACACCCTGGAAACGTCCTGAGCCTGGGTGGAGCGGTTTCGACTCTGTTGCCTGCGCCTGCTTGTCGCTGACCTTGTGGTCCGTACGTGCACTTCGCTGACTTTGAAGAAGGCCACCATAAAGGGCTGTTTGTCGTAAGGGCCATCGCGGCCTATAAGGCCTGCTTCCCTAGGGTTTAGACCGAAACCTTCGAACCAAACAGAGAAGTGAGCGTTAGAGAGAGAGTGCAGCATGGTGGCATCCCCCTAAGCGGCTTTTCCTTTCTCCTTAGAATCATAACCTTGTTCTGATTGGAAGAGAACTTTAAGACCATGGAGTCCAACCGTTAACCCAACACTCTTAGGTCACCACTAAACCACGCCTCTCATCACCGCATCTACACAACTTCTAAATCCCTTCAGGGATGGGGACTCCACCACTGCTCTGGGCAGCCTGTTCCACGGTTTGACAACTGTTTTGGGGAAGAAGTTCTTCATTCACCATTTATAGTTAGACTACTTTGAGACAGCATCCAAGAGACTCAAGAGATGACTTGTGTTAACTGGCCCACAACCTACCATCCTGAGTCACCACGCTCAGCTGCAGTCCCATGTTGTGCTGAGGGTTCATCACCCACATGTTACTGGTGGCAGTGACATCAAACTCCAGCCAGCCCTCCTCTGAGGCCCACACCGCCCGCGTGTCTAGCAGAAACAGGTCAGAGGACCTGCAGAGGAGAAGCACAATGACAGGATTGTGATGCCTGGGATTTTCTCCCCTGGCTTTTCAGTGTTACAGAAACAAAACCTGAAATAATTACCAGTGATGTTAATAAGCAAAAAAACCCAAAACAACCAATGCCCCAAATCTGTTTGTACACAGAGTTTTGCCATCAGATGCACGTGTTTCCACTTGTGAAATCCAGGAATTCTAAAGGTTTTTCACCATTTTCTAGGCTGGAGGAAAGCAATCCTGCTCTTCAGGTCTGTCCATTTCTCCACCAGCAAGGGACTAGCAAAGCACTCTTCTTCCTGGAGAGTTTATAGTCCTGGCAGAACAGTGGTCAAATTACCAACCATTTATAGGCATTCTCTGGCTTTTCTCCAGGGGGTTTATGGTTTCTGCCCACCTTCCACCACACAGACCTACCAAAATTGACTAAAATAAAACATAAAAATCAATTAACAGCCAGCCCGAGCACCAAACAGTGAAGGGAAATGAGCCTCTAAAGGCTAAAGGTTTGCCAACAGGGATTAGAACACCTTGTTCTAAGGCACTTGGTACTGGATCTTCTTCATGGGGTTCAGCTATCAACTTTTTGCAGAATCAAATGCCCACCAAAACTCAGTTCAATGAAATCCACTGGAGAAGCACCCAAAGAAATCTCGTGTACATCTTCTCAATGTGCAATAAAGCAACAACAAGAGGGGGGTTTAACTTTCCTGTGTGAGAGAGAGCTACAATTCCTATCCTTAACCCATGGTCATCACCACAAAATGGATACGAGGTGTCAATCCCATCTTCACCTTTCTTTCTCCTGTGAATATTTTTTTTTGCCTCACAGTAACTTAATAGAAATGAGGATACTTGTCCTTTCCTCCCACCAAAGATCAACTTAAAAAAAAAAACCACCTCAAAATCAAAACCAAGCATTTTGAGTTACTTTTTTTTTTTTTTGGCCATCTGCTATGTCATACTGCTCAGTAGCTTAGTTTGCATGAAATCACACGTGGAAAAATAAGCACTTAAGAATATTAGGGCTCCTTATGCAGCTATTTTTACAGCATGAAGGCTTTCCTCCTCCCTGGTAGCTGGGTGCTCTGTGCTTGACTCAGCAGCCTTTCCAGCAGGAGCCCTTGCCACTACTCCTCCAATGGGAAAAGAGTTCAGGAACAACTCTGACCTTCACCTCCAACAGCAGCAAGTGGCTGGGGCTGACCAGCTGCTACATGTTTTGGAAACTTTAATGTTGAAATATTTGGGCTTTTTGAGGCAAGGTACATAAAATGAAGTGTTGCTTAAAGGAGATCACAAGCAGCAGCTGCAGCTAAGATCACTCTCCTCCTCTCCAAGTTTAAGAGAAGAATGAATTGCTAGATCATTCCTACCTCTGAATATGACTTATACACTGGTCCTCTCCAATGCCTGAAACGGACTTCTCTCTGAAAAAGGGTTTTCCAACATCTGTTCTGACCTTTCTCCACACACCAACTGCTTTTTGATCTCCTGTCCTACCTCCTCTCCTCTAACTGCCATGCTCTCACGAGCACATGCTCACTCCAAACAATGTCCCACTGGAGCTTCCAGAACAGAGTAGCTTCAGCATTCTGCCCCCCATAAACTAGGTATGCCTGGCAGCAGAGCTGCTGAGAACTTTGTAAAAGCTCATGAACGGGCCTCTGAGCAACCTGATGTAGCCCCTGCTGTCATGCATTGAGTCGAACCTGCTGCTGTTATTCATACCACGCTGCAGTCACACCAGCTTCAAAAATGAAAGTGCTAACTGGAGCAAACTATTATGGGTTTGAAGTTCAGACTGCAACATGAGAGGCTTCCTGTTCTGGTTGCTGCTTCTGGGTTCCAGGTTCTTGAGTGTGGTCTCTTTTCTGCAGGCATGGTGGGAGAGTGGCTGGGAGTCAGGTAGCTGCTGGTTTAGATTTTCTTTTTTTATGGTGTTGGTTTTGTTTTCCCTGTGTATTTCACTGTACTGCATCTGCAAATATGCTAAGCTAAGGTAATCGTGCATTGTATTATCAGATTAATTAGATTATTAGCTAAGGTAGTTACATATTGTGCTTATGATATGTTATATTAACCCTGACCTTTGTGTGTTACTCTTCTCACTTTTGTGCTGGGGGAGCAGGCAGGTCAGTCCATGTGCTAAACCATTACACCTGCTTACTGCAGAAGGTTGGATTAGATGACCTGCAAACGTCCCTTCCAACCCAAGGCATTCTACAATTCTGTGATTCCCATTGCCTTGCACTTTTGGAAGACACCTGGACATCAGAGAGATGCAAAGCCTAAAAGAAGCATGTCCATCATCTAGCCCATTCCTGTGAGCTCTGGGCTACATCCACATCACTCCTGGGGAGACATTTACCTAACCTGGTGTGGTATATTTACAGCCTCAGGAGTTTCAAGATCTCCCTAGGAAATTGGATGGGTTTCCCTTGAAGCACTGTTTATATTTGGTTAGTTTCTCCATAATACCTAACCTAAATGCCACAAGAATCTCCTCTTTTTATTAAAACAATATATTTAGTCTTTGCTTGCAAGCCACATCTTGTAGAGTTTGGCTATTCTCGTTGCTCTTTATAGGCCCCACTCACATCAAGATCTCGCTGATGCTGAGTACTGTGGACGGATAACTTGACTGTCTTATAGACTGCCTCTACTTGTACATATCAGAGTATTTTGGCTTCTTCACAAAACTCACACTGCTAACTCACACTCACTTAGACTCATGCTGCTGAACCATAAAGGACACAGCCACTTCCTAAAGTGTATTTTACATCACTGATTTTTCATGTCCAAATAAAATTCTTTCTACCAAATTGCACGTGCCCTCACTCCTGCCCTCCATCACTGTTAGGCTACTTAAAATACAGACTTGCCTTCCAGTGGGTCCCCCCCACCTCTGTGTCCTCCACAAACATAATAAGCAAATTGACTGGTCAAGGTATGATTCTACCAAATAAGAATGTTCCACTTTATTTTGGTATGTCAGACTTAGCTTTGGAAAGATTTAATTTCCTTTGGAAAATGCAGGAAAATGGACAAGTGAGCTTTCCAGTCCAGTTCACTCTGCAAAAAGCCACAGGACTCTTTCTCAATCAATTATGGTATAGATGCACTGTTCCACTGGATGAAGCCAGCACTGAAGCTATTGCAGGTGACAGTAGTCATGCCAGCAGGTAACACAACAGTTTCTGCCTAAGCTTGCTATCAATGGTTGGTTGTCACTCAGACCTCGCCAGGCTGCACAAAATCCCCTATCGTTTCTTACCAGTTTTTGTTTTGGCATGAAGGTTTTAAAAGACAAAATTAGGGGGAAAAATAATTCTACTCACATAAAAAAGAATCTCAACTATTTATCTGAGAACCTTTAACCACTCACAGAATCACAGAACTTTAAAGGTTGGAAGGGATCTCCAGAGATCCTCGAGTCCAACCTCCCTGCCAAGGCAGGGTCACCCAGGGTAGTTTGCACGGGAACACATCCAGGCAGGTTCTGGAAGTCTGCAGAGAAGGAGACTCCACAACTATGGGCAGCCTGTTCCAGTGCTCTGTTACCCTTACTGTAAAGAAGTTTCTCCTCATGTTGCAGCGAAACTTTCTATGTTCCAATTTGTAGCAAAATTGAACTCCTGTAGGCCTTCCTCCTGTAAGAAAATCACCTCAAATTTGGCCAAGCGATTAAGTACTTTAAAACTGCTGCCCACACAGGCTCAGCAGAGATCCAGAGCTCAGCAACAAAATCCTCAGGACTTCCTGTATGCATGGAACATTCTTTCCACCTGGATAAACCAAATATGTGCCACCTGATGGGAATCTGTCCTTCCCTGTGGTCACATGGCCAAGAAGAGAAGTCCTTCTGCAAAAAGCCACAGGACTGTTTCTTGATCGAGAGAAGTCTTTCCTACTCCTGCGTAAAAGCTGTATGTTGTCTGATCTTAGAACTGCACCATTGTTTTGTTGTAAAACCATGTCCCTCAGCACCAAACCTACATGGTTTTTAAATCCCTTCAGAGGCTGTGACTCCACTGCTTCCCCAGGAAGCCTGTTCCAGGGCTCTATATGAAGACATTTTTCTTAGTGTTCAACCTAAACCTCCCCGGCACAATTTGAGGCCATTTCCTCTTTGCTGTTACTTCTTGTTACTAAGCAGAAGAGACTACAATCTCCTTTCGGGGACTTGTAGAGAGTGAGAAAGTCTCCAATGAGACTCCTTTTCTCCAGGCTAGAGAACCCCAGTGCCCTCAGCTGCTCCTCATAGGACCTGTGTTCTAGATTCTTCACCAGCATCATTCCTTTTCTTTGGATATGGTCCAGTGATACGTAAGCAAAGCACAGAGAATGGAGTCTGGGAGATCTCCCAGCCAAGCTTCATATGGAAAGAGAGAACAGCAAATTAGATGGGGAAGAGTGAAGCATTTGATGCAGTTGCAGGGGACACATGGACATGCAAGGTCTGCATGGAGAAACTCTGGACAAACTGAAACATCTTGTTTGAGGATCTTACAAATGTGCATCAGTATCTAAAGGGTGGGAGTCAAGAGGATGAGGAGAGACTCTTCTCAGTGGTGCCCAGCAACAGGACAAGGAGCAGAAGGCACAAGCTGGAACCCTGGAGGTTGCGCTTGAACATAAGGAAAAAATTCCTTCCCCTGAGGGTGCCAGAGCACTGGAGCAGGCTGCCCAGAGAGGCTGTGGCGTCTCCTTCTCCAGAGATTTATGCCTACCTGGATGTTGTGATCGTAGGCAGCCTGGGTGACCCCAGAGGGAGTCTGGACTAGATGATCTCCAGAGGTCCCTTTCAAACTCCACCATTCTGTGATTCTGTGATCAGCTTCTCAACAATGCCATAGGCTTCACCATATAGTCATTTCAAAAAAGAAACTGCTTAGACACCACACTGAAGAGTGCTACATGCAAGCAGATGTAAGCCCACAGTACAAGTAAAATCTGAAAAGTGGACAGGAAGGTGAGAAATGGATCATGTAACCAGCAAGCTACATCAAAGAGAGTACTGAATTTCTAGTCATGGCACAATGACACTGATCCTGTGCAGTGAGACAGGCAGTGGCATTCCAGAAGAAAGCATGAAGAAGAAAGCATTGTGGTACATGACCACAGTAATGGAAGACTACCTGAGAACTTCAGTGTTTGAGAATAACAGAAGCAAGACAGGACTTGAGAGGAACAGAAGCATGAATGGGACAAAGTAGAAAAAGAAAGGCTCTAAGAAATGCATGAGCCAGCACTGCCATGCAGAGAGAAAGGAACATCTGCTCTGTGCAGGGTCAGCCCAGAGGTGCATGCCCAAGGAATCCTGTTTCTCAAGGACAGCACAGGACCTCTGGCACCTGCACAAGACTTTCTAATGCAGCATACAGAAGATAAACTTTATCACTAAAAATAAGTAGTTTCTTAACATTCTTTCTGTCTAAATCTGTCTCTGGGTTTTTATACAACTACCATCATCTCATAATTACTATGGTGCCCAACAGTCTCACCTTTATATTCAGTGTGCTTAATCATCTGGATGAGTTCAGTTAATGATTTCTGTAACAAGAGTGCTCCAAGCATAATATAACTTTACATTATGAGAAGCAAGTGAAGGAACCGAGGCAATGAGCTGAAATGTTCCTGAGACAAGAGGACAATAAATGGGAAGATGCATTAGAGATTCCCAACTCCAAACAAAGCTCTGTATTCTCCAACAGGGCCCTAAAGCAACAGCCTTAAGTCCCAAGAAATAAATGTGAGTGTTTCCATGGCCTTCAGAGGTTCTGGAGGAGGATGGAGAAGCAAAGGTCAACTAAGCAATCAGAAGCAGCTGCAATAAACAGAAAGATGTATACACTTTGCTAGAGAAATATGGACTGTGTAATTCAGAAGGCAGTTTTTAGCTCCAGTGGCCTCAGAGAACGAGACAATTTATCAGATATAAATATAAAATATTGCTACTATTCTTACTGCCAGCATCCCAACCATGTCCTCAGGGCATTTACAGAAGAAACAGCCTGCATTTAACTTCAGCATTTTCCCCTTCTAAGACAAATATTTTGTTAACTGAAAACTCTGTGTAAACCTTCCAGCGAAACATCTCTGGGTGCTAGTTCTCTTTAATTGAGCACTAATTAGATTAGAATTCGGTCAAATTAGTAACCAGGTCAAGTAGTTAATCTTTGTTACTATACTTAGTGAAATGTTACAGTTAAAATATTTTCTTTCTTCTGAGTACACATCGCAACTTGGAATTTCGCTACAGGAAAAACACCAAAGCTATAAAAAGCTACATTTAAAACAGCATCTGTTGGATTGGGTTTTTTACTTTCCCACCCTCCCTGGCACTTCTTTTCCCTGACAAGGTACAAGTTTTACTAGGGAGACAGTGAGAACAAGCAGAAATCTCACCTTCAGAACGACCAAGTTAAAGGTCTCTTAATTATAGATCTCAGAACAACATTTTGGGCCCAAGTTCAAAGCTTGCCATTACCCAGGTGTTTAAAGGATTGTTCTGCATCAACAGCCACTTACCAAAGCATTAATTATGATAAGTCTCTAAAACTTTTCATCAGCTGAACCTTTTTGTTGACTTTTCTTCAAAGACAAGTTGACATAATAGTCTAGACTGCCTAGCAGCAGCTTCTTAAAAGTCAATGTTGCACAGAACTGTGGGACTTGAGTTCTGGTTAACGCATTCTAGACACTCTTCTGCATCAGTCAGGATCTGTGTCCTTAGCTTGCAGTGACATCCACCTCCAGTAAATATTAGCCTGCAATAGCTCACTTGCTAATTTCCTCTCATCCACTACCAATGGATTAATCACTAAATTCATAGCTGATTCAGTCTTACGGAGACAAGCAGAGGTCCACATAGAGAAAAAACTTAAATCACACACTTGTGTAGAGCTGCCATCTTTCAGTAGATGTAAGCTCTACTTGGAATTTGAAAGTGTTTATTACTTAAGAGTGCATATGGAGCTCATGCAGCATGAGGTGCTGCCAACAGATACAAAATCTTAACAACTCAGTATGTATAAATGACCATCGCTCCAAAGATTTAAAAGCACTATACAGCATTCAATCACTCAGCTTCTACAGAGAGCCTCAGGCAGGTGAATGCCAGCCCTTGGAATGAGCTGCCATTGAAAGCAATGACAGTCTCTATAATTTTATGAGGAGTAATGCTCAGTTTAACTGTCTTGAAGAAGTGAGACCATCTGTGGGCCAGAAGAGACATGCTCATCCTATAAGATCTCGTTCGAAAGGAGGAAGAAAATATCAAGAGCTGCAAACCTACAAATGAAGTAACTTTGGAAGTGAAATTGTAAGATCAGCAGCTAGGCACTAATTCACAGGAACTGAGCCAGTGAAGGAAAAAGAACAGAATGGAGAAGCTGAGACACTCTGGAGGTATTCTTCAATTCAGCACAGGGAGAGAAGAGCCAAACCTTGGGCGCATCTACACATGGGTGAACACCAGAAGGGACAGGTAAGCTTAGCCTCACACCACCAGTGCTATATTTGACAAGAGGTCCTCTGTGCTGAAGAGGATGTTCTGTTGCAGTAACGTCAACAACAGTAGGAGAT
This sequence comes from Semnornis frantzii, assembly GCA_013399775.1. Taxonomy (NCBI): domain Eukaryota; kingdom Metazoa; phylum Chordata; class Aves; order Piciformes; family Ramphastidae; genus Semnornis; species Semnornis frantzii. The sequence goes on along the minus strand of VWYK01056715.1, from coordinate 28,364 downwards.
TAGGTCTTGTAGATTCACTGGAAGATCAGCAGTGTGAAAAATTGGTTTCAAGACTTTATCTGTCAAATCTGTGACTCTGTGAATAGCAGAAGATGAGAGCCTAGAGCTAGAGGACATGGCGTCCCCATGCCAAGACTGTGAGAAGCTCAGCTTACAGGTCCAAAATAATCCCCAGCAAAGACAACACTGATATTTCAGTGCAAAGGTATCCCCCAGCATCCACCTGAAGATCTTGAGCTTCACAGCTCTGATGGATGAACATTTTACCAGCAGGAATAGTGAAGAAAATAAAACCCAAAAGCAAAAAATCATCCCAACTCACACTATGAATTAGTGAGACTAAGAGGTATTCTGTCTGTAGTGATGGCTACAAGTACTACACCTCAGAGTTTAAATGCAGTCTGAGGCATAAAGATAAGGGCAGTATTTATCCCTGTCCTTGAAGAACAGAAATAAGGCACTGGTACAGTATTCTTTAGTTGTAGCAAAATAAAGACAGCTGGTTTTGGAATCAGTTAAGTTTCACCCAGAATAACTTTGACCTTTAAACTACTACAAACCAACTGCCTTAAAAAACAACAAATTGCATACCCGCCATGGAAGGTGAACTGAAACACAGACAGATGTTTCTCTAAAGCATCACAGAAACAGCTCTATCCTATACAAACATACGTACACTATACACAAATCTGACTCTGACCTGCATCAGATTGATGCTAGTTTTGTCATCTGTATTCCACAACTCATTCCAAAACTGAGTTGAGGGTGGTTATTTATTTTCTAACCTATAAACACTGACAGAAAATCAATTTGCTCTTTAGACTGGAGGCTCAGATTGCATTTATATAAATATCCTGTTGCAAAGAGGAAGAGTTTATTACCACTGAAACCGGCAGCTAAAAACCAACAAGCTCCTTAATCTATGAGGAACTGTATCCTGTAGAAGATGATACACTCCAGGTGGTCACTCTGCAGGGCATACCTATGCCCACATGTGTCTTATCATCTAGGAACAATCTTTCTGCACATCAAGTCCTCTATATTTCACTCTGGGTGCAAACAAAACTGTTTAATAAACTTTGACCACTAAGGTACCATATCTTCCTTTGATCAGTAACACAGGCCACTGTGTTTTTCATAGATCAGTTGTTTGGACAGTGTAGGAGTGTTTTGAGGTCTCCTTTAGCAGGATATTTACACTTGAAAACATAGCAATGATCCAAACCAAGGACTAACATCTTTGATCAACCACAAACTGCCTTCACTAGTCTTGACCTGACACCTCTCTGGGTGACAGCAAGGAAGCTTCAAGAAAGAGAGAGAAATTAATGAGCTGTTTCCAAGGACAAACTCATTCCTTCCCTTCTGAAGGCCTTTCTTACATGGCAACCCATTCCAAGAAGTATCAGAAGTCACAAAAGGCTCTTCTGGTCCTTCCACAAAATCAGTGCTACACCTTAGAAAAAAGCTCACATGCAAAGTTTATCTGTGCATCAGTATCACATCAAAGGGATACTGATGCACAGCAGCTCCTGCTGCTGAAGCCAAACAGCCAAGGTGGGACGAACACCCAGAAGCTAAAGTCTCACTGAGCTGGTACTTAGATAAATCCTGCATTCTGCACATACCACAGAGGAAAATCAGGAAAGAAAAAAAAAACCAAACCCCACCCTAGCCTTCAAATGGCACAAGCCCTTAAACTCTGGGGCATTACAAGTTGAAGGACAGCAGCAGCCAGCAGATGTGTTTCCCATTCCCTATCCCAACATCAGCCCCTAGAGTCCGCAGCCTGTTTCAAAATCAAGAGTCACAGAATCCCAGCATAGTGGGGGGTTGAGTAGGAAGGGACCTTCGGAGACCAACCAGGCCAATCTCTCTGCTAAGCAGGGTCACCCAGAGCAGGTTGTCCAGGATGACAATATTCAAGTGGGTTTGGAATCTCTTCAGAGAAGGAGACTCCATAACCACTCTAGGCAGCTTGGTCTAGTGCTGCGTCACTCTCAGAGCAAACCAGACATCATCTCGGCCCTCTTGGATGAAGCTTCTCCTCCCAGTCCTAACTGTGTACTACTGATGGCTGCCCACAACTATGACCATTTCATTAATCAATTCTCAGTGTCCCACTGACAACTCCAGCAGTTTGTGTTATGACAAAATGTGGCTGTTAACCACAGTTTGGTTAGAAAACAAAAGCCTACTTTCTAGGCACATATTTTTTTTTTTAAATCTTCCTAAAGGGTGGATGGAATGGGGAGATGAAAATATCCCTGATACAAGTGAATCAGTATTAAAAATGTTTTCTCTTTTAAGAGAGAATGCAGTTAGATCACACAGTCCTCAATGTGTGTTTCACTGCCTGGAGCCTCAAAAAGGCTGTTTAGCCTGGAGAAGAGCAGACTGGGAGAGGATCTTATGAATGCTGATCAATATCTAAAGAGTGGAAGGCAAGAGCATGGGTCTGGGCTCTTTTCAGTGGGGCACAGTGATAGGACGAAGCACAGTGTGTACAAACTGAGACACCAGTGGTTTCACTTGAACTTAAGGAAAAACAGTTCTCTTGTGAGGTGCTGAACCCAGGCTGCCCAGAAGAGTTGTGGAGTCTCCTTCTCTGCAGAGATTCCAGGCCCACCTCGCATTGTGATCCTGGGCAACCTGCTCTGGATGACCCTGCTTCAGTAGGGGGCTACGTGAGATGATCTCCAGAGGTCCCCTGAAGCCCCAACATTCTGTGAGTGTACTTTTCATATTTCTGATGCCTTTGAACAAGGAGTTAAACTCCACCCCCAAGCTTTTATGCTGTTTCAGTCAGCAGTGGTCTCTGATTGTTCGTGCTCTCTCCACATACACCACTGTCTGGGAGACAGTCTTGGACGGGCTCACATAATCCTTGCATTTAGCCTTGACTACAGTGGCAAAAATCACTGTGATAAATCAGTAAGTAGGAGATTGTTTAGTCTGGAGAATAGAGGCTGAGGGGAGATCATCTCACTCTCCATGACTACCTGAAAGGAGGTTGGACCCAGGTGGGTGTTGGTCTTTTCTCCCTAGTATCGAGTGACAGAAATGAGCAAATGGCCTGGAGTTGTGCCAGGGGAGGTTTAGACTGTATATTAGGAAAAAATTATTTACTGAAAGAGTGGATTGAGGCATTGGAATGGGCTGCCCAGGGAAGTGGTGCAGTTACTCTCCCCAAAGGTGTTAAAAAAAAGTACAGACGTGGCACTTCAGGATATGGTTTACTGGGTATGGTGGTGTTGGGTTGACTGTTGGACTTGATGATCTTAGAGGTCTTTTCCCACCTTAATAATTCTATGAAACTTTAGCCTTAGGCTTGTTTGTTTTTAGCCATCACTGAACAGCCAGCAGTGCCTGGCAATTCCGTGCAGTATTGCACACATCTGGGCTGGAGCCACACGCTCCTGCTGTTACTGTCCAGATGAGCTTTTTATTTTCCTTTGCTCAAGTAATACTGAATTAAGTCACTTCATTACACTTAATTGGAGCCAAGGGATATTTCCAGCCCCCGAGTCTTGGTGAAGATTTGCATTTGCTGAAGCTCTCTCTTCTCTCCTGCTCTTCCAAACTCGTATCTTTGAAGAGGTTTCTTTTCTTGATGTTTTCCCCTCTCTGCCTTTCTCTTGAGGATGGCTGGTTTAAATCCTTGTGTGCCTGCTGCCCTGTCAAGAATTCTTTTGAGCCCCAAAGTATTTTATTAGCTGCCAATAATCGCCTCAGACAAATGTTAACCTCATAAAAGCCAAGATTAACATGGTATCTTTGAACTTTCTCTGGGGACTGCTGATGGTGACTATGCCCTTGAGAGATGAATTTTCCCAACCAGAAGGAATATTTGTCAGCAAAGATGGAAAAAAAGGTCCCATGCCAACTCCTGTTTCACCTGCCTAGCTTCAAGATCTGTACAGACTCCCCCACATGCAATCATACATCAGGAAACATCAGGTTGTTACTCAAACCATTACTCTGAAGGAAGTGTGAGACAACTTTTTTTTTTTTTTGCTTTTTTTTTAAAAGCCAAATGCAGCTGTTATTTTCTGGCTCATAAGATGGCTGCTAAAATGCAACAGAAGCCTCACAAATATTTACCAAGTTCCTTCAAAAAACAGTGGTGAGTTTGGGTTGGTTTGTTTTTGGTTTTTTTTTAATATAATTTAACCTTCTAGTGTTCCCAACAGGAAAAGAAAACATTCTATTCCAAATTGAGACAAAAGGGAGAGAAAAAAACACTTTGGATTTTTTTTTCCCCTCAATAAAAGAAGGGAATTGATGATCAAAATCCCAGAATACTCAAAATACAGCTCCTTAGGGCATACCACAAAAAATTAAAAATCCTTTTTTTCCCCCCTCCATGCAGTGCAGAGGTATCACTGAACTGCTAAACACACTTTTTAGTATTTGTTTTCAAGAACATTTACAGGAGAAAGTCCACCCAAGTCACCAACGTGCCTGCATGTTGGAATCTGTAGCAGCAGCAGCCTATGGAGTCAGAACCTCACTGAAGAGTTGGTAATCAACTTCTGCTATGCTTTCGTATGTGCTTTTATATTTTACATGTACATGAAAAAGTCCTTTAAGCTGAAAGGGAAAGGGTGGAAAAGGGCACCTCCTTTTAACAGCTGCAAGAGTACGTGAGCCACGTCTTGCCCACCTCTGGGTGGATGATGTGACAAGTCTGCAGACTCAACAGAAGTTCCTTTAGCCAAATGTCTGCCTCCTTCCCACCAGTAAAAATACATAAAGAAAGAAGAAAAAGAAACAAAACAGGAGCCTTGAGGGACTGGATGAGTCAGAGGCTAGTAATGAACTACAGACACTCGTTCTTGGGTCAGTGGTTCACACCTAGCCCGTATCAGGAGGGATGTGGATCACTGTCAGCCTGGACCTGGAGGAAGTTTACTTTACAATTCCCAGTCCCAATGGCAGGATGTCTTTGGCACATCCACCAGCAGAGGAGTACAATGAAAGAGACCCGAAAGACCCAAAAGCTGCCAACAATATATGCTCACAGCCCAGAAGTCAACCATCACATGGGCTGCATCCCCAGCAGCATGAACACCAGGGCCAGGGAGAGGATTCTGCCCCTCTGTTCTGCTGAGACCTCATCCGCAGTGCTGGGTCCAGGGAGTCCTCAGTATGAGAGAGGCATGGACCTGTTGGAGTAGGGCCGTAGGAGAGCCACAAAGATGATGTGAGGGCTGTAACCCCTCTGCTGTGAGGATGCACTGAAGGAGTTGTTCAGCCTGGAGAAGGCTCCAGGAAGATCTTATTGTGACCTTTCAGTACTCAAAGGGGCCTATAAGAGAGATGAGGACAGTCTTTTTAGCAGAACTTGTGACAGGACAAGAGATGATACTATTAAATTAAGGAGGAGAGACTTAGACTAAATAAGAGGAAGAAGCTTTTCACATTGAGGGTGGTGAAACGTTGGCCCGGGTTGCCCAGAGAGGCTAAAAGCCCCATCCCTGCAAACACTCCAAATTGGATTGGGGTTCTGAACCTAGTTGCAGACCTGGTTGCAGATACCCTTGCTGACTGCAGGGGAGTTTAACTAGATGACCTTTAAAGGTCACTTCCAACTCAGACCAGTCTATGACTCTATGAAATACTCACTAGCTTTGAAAAGAGTCCATCTTCCTTACCCTCACTGGAGCTGCTGCCTCTGCTCCATGAACAGGGAGGTCTCTAGCACCGAGTGATGCCCAGCACATGCAGATGTCAAAGGACTCAGTGCCAGAGGACATGTGTCACGGCTTCACAGTGCAATCCAATTTTGGCCTGTTTCTGGTGTGGGATTTGAAACAGAGATAAGAGGTGCCAGCATCATTGCTGAACACAGACACTTTCAGAACAGTCTCCATTTTTTTTAGGAACAGGCTGTTAGGGGTCAAATCCTGTGCTTTATTCTCTTTCCTTAAACGTTTTACTTACTGAGTTTACAGTTAAAAAAATGTTATACACACATAAAAATTGACAGCTCCTCTGTGCTCTACTTTGGTGACTGTCACAAAGCAGCATATTGACTGCTTCCATAGACACTTGGCAGAGGTTTTCCTCCAGCTCCAGAGGTGGGATCTCTATTTCTGAAATTCAGACCTAATGAACAATCACCATTTTTCATTTGATGTGGCTCTAAATAAACAGTACACCTAACATCCATGAAATCTACATGACCACCTGGACTTCCACAAACTCTTCAAGTAAGCATGGATGCCACATCCTCATCAGCAAGCATGTTACCACAGGAGGTACTCCAGCAACCCATAACTCAAAGCGAAAAGGAAACATTCGTCTTCTAAAATTAACACCTTAACCCCATCACCTACACACCCAACTATTTCCTTCCACTTCCTCAGAGGCCACGCTCACCCTGGAACAGCCAACAGCTTGTGATGTTGCTCCCACAAGCTTGTGATGTTGTCCACCAGCTTGTGATGTTGCCCTCACAGCAGCAAAGCATCACAGGTAGGTCTCCTCATACGGAGAGGCTGGAGAAAGGTTGGACAATATAGAACCAGGAAAGGCTGGAGAATAGAGAACCAGAAAGGAAAACACCCAGGAAATGTTCACAGAGGAAAGAAATGGAGCTTTTTCAAAACCCTGCTGTTTCTTTTTCTCTGCCTGCAGCAGAGGCACGCTTACAGTCCTGACACGTTTCAGCAAAGAAACACTTTTGTACCACAGCATTATTCTAATATTTAATTGACCACATACTTCCCTCTCCTAGCCTTACGTGATTCTCCCCTTCTGAAACCTGATCCTTTCCAAATTAATCACTCCATTTACTCTTGTTTGGATTTTTGTGTCACAGTTTCTACTGTGCCTCTCTCTTTTGCCTCTCTCATCACCACCGAAAGCCCAGCAGTCATTTTGTACCTGCAGTCAGAACACTGCATTTTTTTCCTGGCTTTATTTATTTAAGTCCAGCTGAGAACAGGTCAAGTCTGGGATAATTACTGGTTATTTTCAAACAGGCTACCCTCTTTGTCTTGGTAGCATTACATTGAAAGGGGATGCATTTGTTTCAGTACACGAGGGTGATGCCAGCAAAACTTTGGTTTAAAAATGCACTGCTTCATACCAAATCCTTGCCCTATTTAAAGACAACATAAAGACTGCAGGGAAGTGACACCGTGGTCTACAATACCACAGATTTTCTCTGACTGAGGTCCATCCCCATTTCCCACAAGGACAGGACCATGTAATAACATAAGCCCTGAATGTGAACAAACCCAGTATTTCCTTAGCAGCACAAGGTCAACCTTCCCCAACTGGTGGCACAGATCGAGCCCTTTCTTGCATACCTGTTTTGATGTTCCTGCAGCACTTGGTAGATGCTGATAAGGAAGGTTTGGTTTTTAAAGCTCCCCACCACGCAGTCCTTGTAGATGCGGAACTCAGCGGCTGTGACGGCCTCACCCTCTGGAATCCGAGACAAATTGAATTTGAACTCCTTGTAGTGCCGCTGGTGAGGTGTGAACTCCTTGTCATACTCAACTGTGTATGGGAAAAGGGAAGGAAAGGGAAAAAAAGGAACCGTGACTAAAATTTAACAACGAAAAGTTTCCACACACTGCCACCTGTTCCTGCAAAAAAACTCCAAGAATCTTTTTTTTTTTTTCCTCCTAAGGTAGACTCGGCAAGTGCCAGGAAAGCTCACACAGCTAAAGCCTATAAAAAACACAGTTCTAAAAAAAGATTAATATTCCTCTTCTCTAGCCAATGCTTTTGAGATTTCCTGTTTTTTTAAAGAAAAGCCAGCTTGGTCAGGTGAAAGAGCGCCATGCATTTTGCACCTGTGTCAAACTCCAAACCTGTGACCACCCCCACCATTTTCCACCTGTGAATCAACTGTGTCCTTTACAGCATTTCCTTAAGCCTCACCCACCTCATCCAACAGAGAAGACAATTAGCTCCATTTTGCTTTAGCACATTGAATTAAGTCTTAGCACCCAGACAACCAAGTCCTTAACTGCTCTAAAAACTGTTTGGTTTCTGCTTTCCAGGTTTGTGAGTTGACCATCGGGCTGCCTTGTGAGCAAAGCAGGATTAACAGGATGTTTATTTCAACCAGAGCTCCCTTTGCTTTTAGAATGGAATACGATCACTGAATTCATTAGGTTGGAAGGGACCTTTTAAAAGGTCATCTAGTCTAAACCCCCTGCAGTAAGCAGGGACATTCCCAATTACATCAGGTTCCTCAGAGGCCTGACCTTGAATGTGATGTCTTCAGTGATGGAGCCTCCCCACCTCTGTGGACAACCTGTTTCAGTGCTCCATCACCCTCACAGTAAAGAATTCCTTCCTAATATCCAACCTAAATCCACTTTTCTCTAGTTTACAACCTCAGCTGGGCAGGTCACATCATTCTGATGCTCACCTGGAAATCTTTTCAACTCTGTGTTGACTGCTGCTGAGCATTCGGTAGGACACTGCGCTGGAGATCATAGAACCAGAGGTTCTATACTACAGAACCCTGACCTTCTACAAGCTCCAAGAAGGAGCCCAAGGTGCCTCATCCAGAGAAGCTCTGCAGAGGGCACCTCTTAAAACAGAATGTTCACATATTTTCAGAAACTTGCAAGCATTCAACCAAAAAGAAACCCAATTTGGCTGCTTGCAGCAAGATGATGTGCCCAGCCTGGCCTTGCTTTTTAAAAAAGTAACCTTTACATGCTGCTACAAGACAAAAGGATCTAATTGATGGTGAAGGAATGTCTAAATCCATGGGTTTAGAGAGACACACGTAAGAAGCAACGATTTTACAGACAAAGGGGATGTAACACTGGCACAGGTTGCCCAGAGAATGGAAACATTGCAGGTCAGGCTGTTTGGGACTCTGAGCAACCTGATCTAGTTGAAGACGTCCCTGCAAGAAGCAGCAGGGTACTTGACTCCAAGTACCCTTTCCCAGTTTCTAACTTGCCTTTCTAACAATAGTATTTTCCTGTTTTTTAGAACTTTCTTCCTTTATCCCTGTCCTTATCCATATACCCCAGACAATCACAGAAGCTGACTCAACTCATTACAGGGGAAACATCCAAACTGATTTCATTATCAGGCCCAGCATAATAAACAACCTGAAATGCACAAACAAGGAAACCTTTTTTTTTTCCCCCCAATCCTTCAGATTTTGTAATTCAGCTTTTTCTGCAAGAAGAAAGGCACGTTAAGAAAGAAACACAGTAAGGTTGGCACTCTCCTCCCCAGCTGTGTTCAGAAGCATCCCTACAACATCACAGGATGGAAAAAAAGCCTGCATTAAGCTTGTATGAAGCAAGCATAAAAGTTTAATGAGTTGGAAAGTTTTTCTGGCTATGCAGCTAGCCATGATACAATGGAGGGTGGCTTGTTATTTTCTCTGTGAGAGTGGTGAGATATTTAAGTTCTCTATACTCATTGTCACCCCATCAAGTTAACAATCAACTGTTTTCATTCAGCAAGACAGCTTAAAAATATAAATATAAACATTCTTCTCTGGAGGCTCCTTAGCCCCTGGAAACTGTTAGTTTTTAACAAGGAAGTCAAATTTTAGAACAGAAATATTTGGAAAGGCAAGATCTGATCTGTCTGTTCCCAGGATAACTCAGCCTGTATCGTTATCGCATTACACCACATCGGGTGACCTTGTATTCAGAACACAGAGGGCACAAGCCAAAATACAAGACAACAGCACCAAACAGAAATCACTTCTGAAGCTGCTTTCCAATCATTATTTTTTCCCCACATGAAATTGTTTAGGTCGGTCTAGTCAGTGACATATGGAATCCAAAGCTAATTTCCATCTGAAGATGGACACATGCATGCCCCAAACCTGTAAAGCCTCTGAAGGGAGAATCAGGCAACTCAACAGCTGGGGCAGGTTAAAGCAAGCAGTCCCATTACCTCTCCCCTGTGCTGACCAGAATATCAAGACCAAGGCAGGCAAAAATAGGATTTGATGGGTGAGGACAAGAACTACGCATGGCCTTACAAAATTTATCCTCATGGTCAGTCTGTATTCAACCTTACAACTCATTAGGTGGAGTAGCTCCTTGCAGAGTACAGATCCAGGCATACTCATACCAGGGCAAGCTGGGTGAGCTGCAGTGAATGGAGTTAAATCTAGGTGGTGGCAGGTACAAGTGGTGTTTTCCAGAGCTCAGAACTAGGGTCACTACTTTGTAATAACTCTATCAGAAATCTGGATGAAGGGAGTGGAACATTTTCCCCATGAGGAGAGACTGAGGGAGCTGGCTCTCTTTAGTTTGGAGAGGAGGAGACTGAGGGTAACCTCATTAAGTTTATGAGTGAGTGCCAAGAGGATAGAGCCAGGCTCTTCTTGGTGATGTCCAATGACAGGACAAGGGGCAATGGGTGTAAGATTAGGCATAGGAAGTTCCATGCAAACATGAGGAAAACTGTTTTTCCTGTGATGGTGACAGAACACTGGAACAGGCTGCCTGGGGGGGTTGTGGAGTCTCCTCTGGAGACATTAAAAACCCACCTGGATGCATTCCTGTGTGATCTGGTATAGGTGATTCTGCTCTGGCAGGTCCCTTCCAACCCCTAGCATTTTGTGATTCTGTGAAGGGCACCCTCAGTTGTTGCAGTGAGGTGGAAGTTGGTCTCTTTTCCAAAGAAACAAGCGATAGTACAAGAGGAAACAGCCTCATGTTGTGTCAAAGGAGATTTAGATTAGATGTTAGGCAGAGATTCCTTCACAAATGTGTTGTCAACCCCTGGAACAGGCTGCCCAGGGCGGTGGCATAGTCCCAGTCCCTGGATGGATTTAAAAGCCGTGTAGATGTGGTGCTGAGGCATACGGTTCAGTGGTGCCCTGGCAGCACTGGGTTACAGTGAGACTTCATGATCCTAAAGGTCTCTTCCAACTGTGATGCTATTATGATCATGGGTGCACGTCCTCTGAGCAAAAGGGACTGTCCACTCCACCATCCAAGTCTCTGACCCCATCCTGGATGGGGCTTTGGGTTCTTCTTTGTTTATAATGCCAAGGCTGAGGAGGGTCTGAGTTGTGGCTCCTAAGAGGACTCACCTCTGATTTTTCATTACAGCTCACTTCCAAGCAGAGCAGCTGAGCACACACAAACAGTTAACAGAGCAGCCTGCCAGAAGGTCTTCGCATTCCCCTTAGTAAATAATTTCAAGTGCTGCACAAACACAGCACTATTGTTGATCAGTTAAAAAGGCAAGAATGGCAAAATTAGGGTTACTGTGGTTTTGCGTTTTGTGTATTCTAATTCTAACCCAGAGTTGCAATAGCCAATTTCAGTACACAATGTCCTTGGTTTAAAAATAACAAACAACTTACAATACTTGCTACTTTTAAAGCACTGCACAGAAAAAGTATTCAATTAAGACACTAACACGATGCATCTACTGCGGTAACTAAACCATGCTACTTCCATCTGACCAAGTGACATACACCTTGGACCAAAGGAAACAAAACCACAACAGTCATGGAAACCATTTCTCCTCGTGTGTAGGAATTTATATATACTCAGAACCTGGGGCTCCAAAACAGAAATTATTAACAAATTCTCTATATAAATAATTAGAATTGTTATGACAACCTGGGCCCCTTGGAGGGGGCAGAAAAGGAGTGGGGTCAGAAAGGAGTAAGAGATGATTATTTGGGATGGGACATTCTGCATCCACCCTGTCCTCAGAAAAGCTGAAATTTCTGAAGAATCTTTTGCACCTCAAAATCTTCAGTGATGACTTGGTTTTGTAACCACACTCCAACAAGAACAACCAGGATTTATAGCCTGCTTAGGCAAAGTGAGTTTTGCACAAGTGCTCATGAATTCAGTTTGAGTACACATAAAAGCCATTCCTGCTCATCTCTTCTCAGCCTTCGTCCATGGCACCTCCCTAATAAAGTGAGAAAGCCCCTGAAAACCAGAGTTGTTAACTGGAGGTTCACCACTATAGCTATGTACCATATAATACACTGGCTTAGAAAGGACCTTTAAAGGTCACCTAGTCCAACCCCCCTGCAGTGAGCAGGGACATCTTTAACTAAAATCTGCTCATAATGAACACAGAGGGAGTTTCTCCCTCTACATCATCAATTTTTGCATTAAGTCAACAGCATCTATCCCATCTGGAGCAATGAAGCAGTGGATTAGGTCTAAAATACTTTAAGCATTACCACAAATCCAACAGTCCCCTCTAATAAAAGGACCATGTGCATATATGACTGATCTGCTGCATTACCATTACAGCAGCATCTCCAGAATTTCTTCAATAATAGCTGTGAATACTTTGCACAGGACAAAAATACTCAAAACCTCAACTTTGGTCACAGTTTCTTTGCTTCTTTCTTTCTTTCTTTGCTTGCTTCTTTCTTTCTTTCTTTGCTTGCTTCTTTCTTTCTTTCTTTGCTTGCTTCTTTCTTTCTTT
>VWYK01056715.1:0-15694 GCA_013399775.1 Semnornis frantzii | reverse complement strand
CTGAAAAAGGCCGCATTTCCTAAAAACTGTGTTAAAAAAAAAAAAAAAAAAGCAAACAGTACAACCCAAAGAGTACATAGTACCAGTTTAACATCTTAAAATGGGAGAATAGAAGAATAAAAGGCTGCACAGTTACTTTCTGCTATCTAACAAGAAAACACAAGTTCTACTGAATAGATCCACAGGCCAGCAGCAAAGCCTGGTGGTTCCTGAAAGTAGTAAAGATGCATCACTGCTGTCTAGTTTTCACTCCAGATTTAGACCAGATCTAAGGAAGACACTTTTTATATTGAGGCAGACACTTTACATTCCCCCAGGTTGCCCAGAAAGGTGGCAGATGCCCCATCTCTGGAAATATTCCAGGTCACGTTCAGGTCTCTGAGCAACCTGCTCTAGTTGATGATGTCTCTGCTTACTGCATGAGGGATGGATTAGATGACCCTTAAAGGTCCCTTTCAACCCAAAGCATTCTAGGATTCTATAATACAGTACACACCACTGTCAGTTGGATACCAAGCTAGAGAGACATACAGTCTAACCCCCTGCAGCAACCTCCAAAATCCAGCTCTACTTTGAGGTAGGAGTGACAAGTTTCTACAGCAAGGACTCGGAAGAAAGAAACACCTTCCCATTCCCCAAACTAAGTTTTATTAGCATGCCATTTCACAAGTAGTAAGCAAGGAAATTCTTTCAAATAGAAGAAACAGGTAAAACATTAAAAAAGAAGGTCTGAAAGGAAATCTTCCCTTGCCCAACACGCACAAGGGTGGAGGATATCCTTTCTATGCACCTAGCTCTCAGTCCAGTGACTTCAAACACCTTCCACCACCACAGCAACTCTACAAAGACACTCAACTCCCCAAGACTGTCTTTCCATCGACCTGATTGCAGTAACAGATTTGTCCTCTACATCAAGCACAATGTCTATTGCTCCTGATGCCACTCCCCTGTGAGCCAGGGTTCCCTAGACCCCTCCTTCTTCACCCCCTTCCTTCTGAGAAGAGAATGAGCAAAAATAAGTGATTTTAAGAAAGGAGTGGATGATCCCTCTGCTTCCCAGACACTTCCCTCCCTTGAAGTACAGTATCCCAATTTAACGGTTTGTTCTCATAGAGAAGAGCACGCAAAAGCTCCCTGGGTATCAGTAAAAAGCTTTTCTGCATGGCCTCTTGGTGTCAAAAAGCAGATTTAGAACAGGAAAAAAAAGAAGTCAAGATGCTTATGGTTGAATCTGACACTGGTTTTTTTTCTTTGTCCCTCTGGGTCCAGCTGAGGTGGTCTAGTGACAATGGCTACCATAAATATAATGCAGCTGGCAGTTAATGTCTAAGTTGTCTAAGACAACTTAAAAATAAGATATTTCAAGGCTATGAACTTCAAAAGGGTCTCTTCTTTAAGACAGCTGTAATCCCACATCTGGGCCACCACAATATGAAGTGGAGTGATGCCAGTGTCTATTCAGTAAAGACCTGGTTTTCTGCTCAATAGCTGTGAGTCCCAGAAAATAATGACTCAGAAAAAGAACCCATCATTAATCTAATCCAAATGTAATTATGGAGATTAAATTCAAACAATGGCAAACAGCTCGCTAAACGTAATGCTTCAAAGGAGAAGAGCCTCTTACTTTTGGACAAAAAAAATACAACTGAGCTTTCCTTTGTTTCTTTGTGCTGGGAATCAGGCTGGAATCAGCTTGTAAAATCAGATTAAAACAGTTGCACAACAGCTTCCTTTCAGGATTATTGAACCAAAGGCAGACTAAAAATCAAAATAATGCCCTACCATAATGTACTAAGAGGCACTTTCACAGCATCCACAAAGATGCCTACTGTAAGGCTGGCAAAGCTTTTCCACTCTGCAGCAGGAGGCAAAGTGACAGTGGGGAACAGTCCTGCTCCAGTACATGGTGAAAAGAGCTAAAATGAAGCTGAGTGGGAAGAGAAGAGCTCTCAGCAGAGAGCTCTGGGGAACCAAGGAGGCTAACTGCAGGCCACCAGCATCTCCACCAACATCACCCACTTTGGGGCTTCTTGGGCTGTTCCTCTGGCAACAATCTAGTTGAAATAATTTAGTTTAAGATGTTCCTTCTAAGAGTGGGGGGTCCTTTCCGACCCAAACCATTCAATGATTCCACAGTTCTGTGACACCAGTAACACAAATCTGCAAAGGCAGATGTCTCCTTCACTCCCTCCCATGGTTTCCCAAGACAAATGTGAACAAGACTGGCATTTTCTTTCCATATGCTGGCACATACGGCAGGTCCCTGCACTGTGAACAGTGTTTGCTCTCAGGAAAACAAAACATCTTTCTGCTTAAGAGGTGCCAAATGGCTTTATCAAAGGCACTACTGTGTCCATTTTTGTGGCTGTGTCAATGCAGTTCCCACTGAGAAGCTGATAAAGACCCTGACTGTGAAAACATCTCTCTGGAAGAAGGGATTTGGAGCTATTTCTGCATTCTCAAATAATTTATGATTAAAATAATATTATGCTTTCCAAAACCCATTTCTATTTCAGAGCCAGGTTTCACACACATAGACAAGGCTGCTCAGGCAAGAAGACGATGCTGTCAGACAGTGAAACGTGACTGGAAGCACTTTGCACCTATATATCTGGAGGGACAAAGATGCTCCTACCACTCCCATTTGCTCCTTGGCTTTAACTTTGCTCCTGTTTCCATGCTTACCCTGTCCAGAACACTTCAAACACATGGAATTCTGCTCAGCATTTCACAGAAACAAGGAATCACAGAATGTCAGGTTGGAATGGACCTCAAGGTTCATTTGCTCCAACCTTTCTTCATAGTATAGTTTAAATGAGATGACCTAGCACCCTGTCAAGATGAATCTTCAAACTGTCCAGTATAGGGGAATCCACTCCAAAAGCCTAATCACTGTTTCCTTGACATAACAGGTCATTCACCTGTGCACACCTCCTGCAGGTACTTACCCTCTCCCCCAGGAAAGGGGTTTGGGCAGTCACTGCAGCTGCTGCCTGTACTCAAGTTCTCTCGGTTACGAGTTCTGCCTGGGTGCTTCAGACATCACTGGGGCTTTCGCTGACGAAGCAGGGGTTTAGCCCTGAGGCAAGTACCCATCATTTTGGAAGAGCCAAACTAGCCGCTGTCAAAGTTTCTACTCTCTCCTCATGCTCCCTCCCTGTCTGAACTGCTGTGCAGACTGCCACGAATGACAACCAGCAGTGGGGCTCACCTGTCCTGCAGGTAGAGCTACTGCTGTTGCTCTCCCATGCTCTCCCACATGCCGTGCTCGCTGCACCGCTAAGTGCCGCTGGCATGTGCTGCTCTTGAGCAGCAGCCTGGCTCTGAGCTTGCCATGCACCGTGCCGCATTTCCTGCTGGCACAACTGCCAGCACACAGCTCCCTGGGAGCCAACAGCTGCCCTGGGAGCATTGTCTGGCTCCGGAAATGTTTTCAGGATCCTTTTTTAAAATGGTGTAACAGTGGTCTGGCTCACCTCACATCTTCTCTCAAAATTATCTGCCCTCCTGCAGGTATTTAAGGCAGTCCAGACCAATTCACTTGCACATTGAGCTAAATTTCAACATTCAAAGTCGTACAAACTGGAAAAGTTTTCTTTATGGGCATTTCCCTCTCTGTATTTCTCAGTGGGGAGGTATTGTGTTTGTCAGCAAGACTGTGAATCCAGAGCCTTCTGGTGTAGGCCCAGCACTATGTGGGTCTCAGTTTAGACAAGACAAGCTCTGGACACACTCGTTCTCTGTGGGATCCACAGGAGGCATGCAGCTGGAGTCAACAGAGGATGCTCTGCGCAAGTCTCGGTCATAAAAACGAAGCTCTCCTGCCCTACCAAACCCTTGACATCCCATTTTTCCATCTGCTCACTTGCCGTGCCAGCAGCAGGGTGCAATCTGTGAGGTGACATTTTTACTTCTGGAATTTCATCTGCTGTTGACTAGTGTAACAACACTGAGGAGAGCCAAGCAGCGGTCAGGCACATAAAAATTTGCAGCCACTACAGGTGGTTGGAGTAGGGGTTACAAAATGGTCATTCAGAGTTTTAGCTAACCTGCAGCCTTTCAGCTTCTCTGAAGATTACTTAAAAAAAAAAAAAAAGTATCACCCAGTTTTAACAATCTGAGTAGGGGTGAAGAATTTCATCCTTAAGAAAATAACTAAAATAAGAAAAACTCCTGCTTGACAAGAAGCCAATTTTGCC
This sequence comes from Semnornis frantzii, assembly GCA_013399775.1. NCBI lineage: Eukaryota > Metazoa > Chordata > Aves > Piciformes > Ramphastidae > Semnornis > Semnornis frantzii. The sequence goes on along the minus strand of VWYK01056715.1, from coordinate 11,495 downwards.
AAATAGCTTTTCTCTAAACTTTCCTTTTCCATGATTTTTTTATAATCCCATATTCCCCAGTGACCAGAAGCATACTTGGAATGTCTCTGTCCATCTGATAAAGCCATCAGTGGCTGCAGCCCCAGAACTCCTTTTCCCAGCCATGAAGCATGGTACCAGCCTGTTTAAAGTCAGGGAGATACAATGCTTGGGGAAAGATGGGAGAGTCCTGTTCAGGGTGGGAAATCCTAGGGAAAAATAAAGCTTGAGAGAAAACACCATTAAAACAACTATTAAAGGAGGATTTGTGGAATAAGTTTTAGTTCCACATAGTTGGCTTGACTTTAATACAGTAGCTTAGCTGGGCAGTTCACCTGAAAAACATCCAGGAAAAGGGACAGCCTTTGCCAAGTTCTGCTTTTCCTATTTTTTTTTCCTTTCTATTTTTTAATCCCCTTCTCACTTTCACAAAATACACTAAGTAATCTGTGGGCTCTAAGTCTTTAAAAATCAAAGTTACATACAACACATAAATGGACTCCAAAAGTTCTCAGGTTAACAACTAAGAAATGAATAAACCTCGCTGGTTTGATAACCAACCCAGAATGTCAGCGTCGCCACCTTTCACTTTATCTTGACCCTTCTCCTTTCATAACAAGGCTTCTACAGACAGCATCTAAAATGAAATAATCTAAAATGAATGTCAGTGTCGCTGGCTTTCACTTTATCTTCACACTTCTTTAATAAGCAGGTTTCTAGAGACAGAATCCGAAATGAATAAAAGCTGTTACAATCCTCCACAGAACTCCTTGCCCACAAATTAATTTGGAAACATTTAGATTCTATATCTTCCCTCTTTGCGATGCCAGTCAAGGCCCTATGGATCTTCCCAGCATTCTTCCAGCCCCACCCAATCCAGCCTTGTCATCACTGATCTAATTTTTCTGCTCCTCCTCTCTTACTAATGCACTCCTCTCTTGCCTTGACTGGTCACATCTGATTCATGGAGAAAAACATCACAGTTCTTCCACCATTCAGCAAACACATTCATAAAGTGGTTGATTTAAATAAATACCCACAACTGATTTCAAACTTTGGTCTTAAAGTATGTCTTTTTATCTTTAGTGATTGAAGTGTTTTTCATGTTATCAACAGCTGAATTGCCCAGACACAGATTTTTAGTTTATGGTTCAGTGATGAACAGACAGGGTTACATAAAAATTGGGGGTTTTTTGCCTTTATTTTTTCTTTCAGTCTGCTAATGTCGGGATTTGTTGTTTTAGGTTGCTGTGGGATGGCAATGCTATAGATCTGACAGCATTAGCAAGACTTAGCATTAGCAAAAGTGAAGCGGTGTGCCCTTGTTACCATGAAGGTCAATGATATCTTGGGGTGCACTAAGATTGAGGCCAGCAGGTCAAGGGAGGTTCTCCCACTCTACTCTCTCCTACGGAGACCACACTCAGAGGATTGTGCCCAGTTCTGGGCTCCCCAGTTCAAGAGATACAGGGAACTACTGGAGAGAGTCCCATAGAGGCCACAAAGACAGTGGGAGGACTGGATCATCTCTCGGATGATAAAAGGCTGAGAGATGTGGGGTTATTTAACCTGTAGAAGCAGACTGAGAGAGGTTCTTTTCACAAACATACCATTGGCAGGGTGATATGATGAGTGAAATCCATTTTAATATACATCTACAGAATCATTTTTTCCCCTGTACACCCTAAAAAGTGGGGTTATAATTCACGAGTGAAGATTTCTACTGCCATTCCTGGGAAGAGAGAGCAAGGCTAAAGCTTTCTATACTGGTTGCACACAAATGACAAGCAATTATTTATGGCATGTCCTAATGAGGAACTTCCTCCAGCCAAAACAGAACCACACTGTATAACTGGTGTGATGTTCGTAGCTTCAGCTGCTATCACACATGGAAACTATCTCCAACTCAGAAACAGCAGTGATGAAGTACTCCAAGATCAGTAATAATTTATTTGATATTAAGGGAATAGGATAAAAGTTATTCTAAAAACTGTGACAGTGTCTCAGAGAATCATCAACCAGAAAACATATCAGGACCTCAGAAGAAAAATACACCATGTTTAAAGTGTTGTTTCTATTGAAATGGAATTGGGGGGTCAGGGGAAAGAAGTGGATAGAAAGGAAACCCCTTCTATTTACCTAACCAACAAGGATGCAAATGCTCACATGGGTGCTGTAAAAAGACTGGGGACTTCGAAAGCTTCAATCAGTAGATGCATGAACAAATATTTATTCTGATCATTTCCAAGTCTCTGTGGTTTGTAAATCCTCAAGAAGAAAAAAAAAAATAAAATAAAAATCTCCAGAACAAATGAGTCTAGACCATGGATTTTGGCTGCTTTATGCAAGTTAGAAACTTACGGGAAACAAGCCAGCTCTAAGGAGAGGGCTTTAATAGATTTCTTTCTTTGTTTTCTGAAGATTTGTGATTACCTGACATACATGCACTTGTCTGGGGAGCCCAGGAGAATTTTCTTTTGGGCATTCTTTAAAGCTTAATCTCTGCACTATACAATTCCACATGCCTGATGTCTCAGCGAGGTGTTGATGTATATAACCTCGCAGATTCTTTCTGACCTGTGCTTATCATTCAAAGACATTCAAGAAGCCCTCAACCTGAATAATAATGCCTTTGTATTTCAAGATCCTGAAGAGTTTCTAGCAACATTATTTCTCCCCCTGTTACCCAAGCACATGAAAAGAAACACTTGCTATCTTTCCATCAGAGGAAAATCTCAGCTGGAAAATATTTCAGATAGAAGGTTTATATTATTTAGGATAGCATCCATTCAAAGTGTTAGAAGATCTTTCCATCCAACATTAGAAAGCCTTTTCTACAGGATGAAGACAAAGTTTCTCCCTTTATCATATGGCAAAAAAAAAGAAAAAGCTTGAGCTACTCAGCTTCAGGCTGGGATGCAAAGAGGTTGGGTGAAACAGAGCTGTCAGCTCCTACTGTGCACACCAAGATAAGAATAGGGACAGAAAAAAATACTGGTAAATACAATGCATTATCTCTTAAATATTTCCATTAGAAATGCTTTTCTCATAATTGTGCTCTTATGAGTTTGGATTTTGATTTTTTTTTCCAATTAGGAAAAACAGAAAAGCCACAATTAAATATTTATGGCAGGAAGAAACATGTATGTTCAAACACAGAATTTTATTATAAATCCCCAAAAAGCTGATGCTCAACAACAGTTGATACAAATCTTCTTGAGTGCATATTTTAATGTCCTATTTCTGTCTTAATTTTATTAAAATTTATTTTTCTCTGTAATTGTCCTTCTGCCATAGCAGCTGGGACAGCAACTCTGCATCCAATGCAGGTCCCACAGGGCCTACCCTGAGCTGCATCTCACCTACAAAGGCACTGGGCATGGGCAGTAGTCTCATAACAGACAGTCTGACCAACTTGAGATGAAGTTATGACCACCTGTGAGTTTCCATGGTCATATACTTGATTTGGCTCATTGCAGCACAAACATATCCTGTTTGGGTACTGTGGGATTGTTAGAGCGGGTCCATAGGAGGTCACAAAAATTGACCAAGAGGCTGGAACCCTTCTGCTGTTAGGACACACTGAGAGTGTTGGGGTTGATCAGCCTGGAGAAGAGAAAGATCTGGGCAGACATTTTTGTAGCCTTTTGGTACTGAAAGGGGATGATAAGATAGAGACAGACTTTTTAGCTGAGTCTGTTGTGACAGGGAAAGAGGTGATGGTTTTAAATGAAAAGAGGAAGATTTAGACTAGATTGAAAGAAGAAATTTTACAATGAGGGTGGTGAAGCATTGGCCCAGGTTGCCCAGTCAGGTTGGATGTGGCTCTGAGCAACCTTCTCTAGCTGAAGATGTCTGCAGGGGGGTTGGACTAGATGACCTTTAAGGGTCCCCTTCAAGCCAAGCCAGTCCATGATTCTATAGAGAATCAGAGAGAGAGAGAATCACCTTTGTGATCTCCACTTGAGCTGCTGCCTGTGCTCCATAGGAAGGTCTGTAGCACCCAGTGATGCCCCATCCTTTTAACACTCACTCTTGAGAAATCTGTAAGCCTTGACAAGATTTCCAAACTTGTTCAGTTTCTGCAGAGACTGCTGCTTTACCAGCTACTATCCAAAAGTACACGTAAGCCATTTCAGGCAATTCACAAAGAGTTCAGCTAAGCTGGAAGGGTTATCAGAAACACAGAAGGTCTTACTACTATTTGAGCAAGAAGGTTCAAACAAAACCATACCTGACACTCTTTAAGTTATTTGAAGCACTGGAATTAGAACAACTAAAAGCACTGTAGGAGAAGTTATTTAACTGATGTAATAGCCACACTTCTCACAAAACTGTCAGAGGTAGGTTAAGGGTGTCGTGAAAACCTCTTTCAACTCTTAAGTCATTATTAAGAGGCTTGTGAAAACCTCTTTCCATGAAGCAACCACTCTCCAGGTAATTTGACCATTGCAGCTATTAGCTTCTGACATAAAACCAAACACAAGTCTATTTGCTTTCAGTTTGTTAAAAAAAAACTACCTTGGAAAGACCTTGAGAAAGTAGAACGCAAACTATTTTGCAGTTTTCCTCACAATGCTCTTCTCTCTACAAGATGAAATATTTTGCTGGCACATGTAACAATCTGTATTTTTAATACCAGTAGCATGTTGAACAAGCCAGGCAATTTAACACTGGAAAATATTCTACTTGATTTTTCCTCATTTCACAATAGAACTGGCTGAACTTTATTTGGCTGTTCACCTCCACCAACTCCAGACTGACATCTGGTTTTTGGTATCTGTAGATAGCAGAAGGTTTCCATGCATTTTGAGTTCATCTAGCAGTCTTATAAGTAGAAGAAAACTGCAACAACATTTGGCACATGGTAGAAATGGCATTCACAGCACAAGGAAAGACTAGAAAAATCATGATCAAATACTATATCATCTACTTAGCTGATAATCTATTTAACCTCTTAAAAATCCATTTGCCAGTGTCCATTTAGTACACATGCTTGCACTTACTTTTTGTCTACATTACAAATACAGCAGTCTAAAAATGCATTTTCAGACTATTTCCTATTTTTTCTATAGAGGTAACTGCGTTTTACAACCAGAAGAGAGTTCAGAAGAAGAAAACACTGTTACATAAGAGTGTAGCTTCATTAATAAAGGAGTAAAGTCCTTCTCATTCTATCATCACACGTAGTCACATAGCCACAGATGAATTACAGCTCTCACAGTTCTTTCAGGTGCCTACCTGGATGCATCTTTGCCACAACTCAAAATCTGTACACAAGTGACTACAACTTCCTGAAAGGTGGTTGGAGCAAGGTAGGTGTTGGTCCTACTTCTCCCAGGTAACAAGCAACAGGACAAGAGGAAACGGCCTCAAGTTGCACCAGGGGAGGTTTAAGTTAGGCATTAGGAAACATTTCTTTACTGAGAGGGTTGTCAAGCCCTGAACAGGCTGTCCAGGGCAATGGTGAAGTCCCCATCCCTGGGGGGGCTGAAAGGCCATACAGATGTGGAGTTGAGGCACATGGTTTAGTAGTGACCTGGCAGTGTTAGGTTAACAGTTGGACTTCATGATCTTAAAAGTCTCTTCCAAACAAAAAGATTCTGTGATCCTTGCTCCTTGTTGAATTCATCAGATGATTTGTATGCTGTGCTGTAAGAGAGCACTGGTGAGACGCCGAGAGGAGATGATGTATGCTTCTCTCTCTAGCACCCCGAACAGTCGGAAAAGGAATTACAGAATCACAGACTGGTGCAGGTTGGAAGGGACCTCTTGGAGATTATCTAGTTCAATCTCTCTGCTAAAGCACGCAAACAAGTGACCAGTTCCCTAGCCAGCCTCAGTATGTTCACCTGCAGCTCCAGGAGAGTGATTGCAAGGTCCTGGCTTTTAACAAGAGGTTCATCAATTACATGAGTTTTGGAAACACAAACTCCTGCATGTTAGATTTATCTTTGAACAGCAGGATAAGGAGAAAAGGGTTTTTACATTCTATATAAGGCCAGCTGAAAAGCACATCAAACAGAAACAATAGAGCTGTTAACCACTTCTGGGAGCAAAAATGGGACTTGTGGCTTTTTTTTGTATATGGCCAAGGCTGTCGAGAGGATTGACAGAAGAGTCTATTCCCAGAAGCCAGACTGGCCACACCAGTATTCATGTAAGCTTGGGGTGACTGGCAGATGGTCATGTTCTGCCAGCTTTGTGCAGTTCTGGAGCATGCTGTGAGTGCCAGAACGTGGGCTGGGAGCACTGGTCCAGTTCCCACAAGGAGCAGAGCTCAACCTCTGAATGCAAGTTTGAAGTGAGGCGGACACACACTTCCACATAAGACACGTTGGACAGGGTTAAGCCACCTGCCTTGCCAGTCACCTACACTTAGAAATAAAACTTTTTATGACTAACACCAGTCAGTACAGTATTTTCAAGACTTTATGCTACTGTACTCAAAGACCTGGGGGTTGAGTGAAAACAGGACAAAGCCCATTCCATAAAGGCAGTTGAATCTGAGGCTTAGCTCTACTAATAGTTTAAATCCACAGGAAAGCTTGCAAATGCCCAGCATACATTCTCCATTCTTTGTCTATTGAACCTTTTCCCACTATTCCCAACCCCTTTCAGTGCAAACGAAGCCTCAAGTACAGATATAAACCCAACTCACCAGCTGCAAAAGCTTAGAAGAGATATTCACAATAAATTGCCCTTCAGGAAGAAAAATAAAAATAAAAATCTCTTGCCACTGGCTTCCTTATGGATTCTGAAAATCCCTAATGTGTGATGAGTGGAATGTGGTCAGTGGTCAGCAGTGCCTCCTGCAAACACATGCTTCCTGTGCAGTCCTCCAAGGAGAACAGAGGCTGTCTGCATTTGATTTCTGAAACACATTTTCATCCTTCCCAGCCTGTGCCCAACCACAAAATAAAATAACATCCATGCTCTGCATTCTTTTACCAGTTCGAGACCTGCTCCTCCACTTCTCCTCAAGACAGCTCATCAGCCACCACAGCCTAGCACGATAAGCCAGGATGCAAATGTCAGGACTGCCAGCCTTATTTTGGGGCCTGCCAAACAAATTAGTGCTTGTGGGAAGGCCAATCTATTTCTGTCTGGAAAAAAAAAAGTGAAACCACTTCTGACAGCCCAAGTTAAACTGCAAAGAGAAGAATGGTAGGGATGGGGCGGAGGCAAAGCCCTTATGAATGTATGGATCAAAGACAGCAGTGTATACCCTGTCATTGTTTGAAAGCAGTGAAATTCTTGCCAGATTCGGGGTGGTTTTAGAAGAAATAACTCTGTGCTTTCTTTATGGTCTCAAGATTTCAGAAGTTTGAGGAAGCATCAGAAATAATGAGAAGCAGGTAACACTGGCTTACTGTGGTTTGGTCAAATATCTATTTCTCCCTGTCTCTCAAATTAAATTAAAATAGCTCTAGTGCTGGTGGTGAGGTGGAATCATCATCTTTTTTGCAGCCTGCGTCCCAAGAACAAATGTTCAATTAAAAATAAAATAAAATTTAAAAAACAGATTTGCAATTAAGCTTTTTCATTGCATTTAGTTGAGAGTAACAGACTGTGGAACACTGGCTTCAGTTTCAAGACACTGAAAAGGTCTCCAAAATAAAGATTCCTGAGATTCTTAACCCCCTTTTAGAAACAGTCCTCCATTAGAATCATTGAATAGAATCACGGAATCCCTTCAGCTGGAAAACACCTCCAAGATCATCAAGTCCAATTGTCAACTCAACAGCACTAAGCAGACACCATGTTTATATATCTTTTGAGCACCTCCAGGGATGGTGACTCCACCACCTCCCTGGGCAGCCTGTTTCAATGCCTGATCACTCTTCCAGTAAAGAAATTTCTCCTAAAATCCATTCTAAACCTCCCCTGGTGCCACTTAAGGGCATTTCCTCTCACCCTATTGCTTTTTAAGTGGAAAAAGAGACAGATCCCCAGCTCGTACAAATGTCCATTCCGATAGTTGTAGAGAGTGTCCCCAGTCAAAATATTTCCTCTGGCACTCAATATAGGAACAACAAAAGCCATGAGAGGACCTCAATAGATACATCTAGAAGTAAGCTAACCTTAACTTTTAAGATATTTATTTAATCATGCTTTTACTAAACCATATAAAGAGTGAGCCACAAATCAACATACATTAATTTAACTCATCCTCACACTGTTTAATTGTAAGGATTTAAGTTGCTAAATCAGTATGTTTTTCTCAACTTTGTCCCATGAAGACAGTGACCAAAGCAACTGAACAGAATACCTTGTCCCAACCTTAGCTCTGTGACTGTGGAACTGATAACCACATAGAACTGCAACCTAGTGCTGCTCTGCAAGCTGGAGCTCACAAAAACCACAAGTTCCCCATTCAAGAGTGTTGTAATGCAAGCTGGGGCTCACTGTGGAACTGCAGCCAAAGATTATGGAATGGGTTGACAGCTTTCAGTCTTCTGATGGAGACAGTCCCCCATAGATGGCTGATGCACGCTTGGTTTTGACACAAAAGAGTGCGCAGCTGACAGCAGGATGGTGCTGATGATAATGGAGAGGGTATAAAACCACGAAGGTAGTGGTGAAATTTGGAGCTCCCTCAACAACCAAAGCCTTCAGGACCCACGAGACATTGCTGGATCCACAGTGGTGACCATCTCTTTGCTTTTGCTGTTTCTTTCTTTTCCTCCTTTTCTGCGTTTCTAACTTATCCCACTGCACATGTAAGTGAAATAAAAACCAAGTGCTCTTCTCAACCAACTACTCAGTTTCATTTGGGGGTTCTATAAAAGAACACTCTCTTCTGCAGAGAAGCGGATCAAGACATTTGTACAGCCACAGAGTTCAATGATAACATTATCTAAGCCATGCTGAACTAAATATGCCAGTAGTCTAGATTAAAAAATAATAAAAAAGTGGTCTGAATGAACAATGTTAGCGCCATCAAAAATATCTTCCACATAGATTTTACACTGCAGTAGCCATTGCATTCCTTCAAAATTATGGCTATGGCAAATTGTCCTTATGCCTCTCCAAAAAAGGCAGCTCATTAAGCACTTTCTTAGTCTTTCCTAATGCATGATAAGTCACCACAAAACCAACTGCTGACAAGGTAGAGGAACACAGCAATTTACTCTCCTTCTCTGGAGACTTTCAGAACCTGCCTGGACATGATTTTGAGCAACCTGTTCTGGGTGACCCTGTTTTAGCAGGGGAGTTGGTCTAGATGATCTCCAGAGGTCCCTTCCAACTCCCACCTCGTTGTGAGTCTTCTTAGTTATTCCTTTCAGACATCCACCACCACCATCACAACACTAAAAGTCTCCAGATATAGTGCATGGTGCGTTAGAAAATGTCATCAAGTGTTCTAGACCTGTGGACATTTTGTCTGCTAATTTTTGCCACAAAAACATCAAGAATACAAGGTAGAAACTTCTGCCCCTCTGGAAAGGGGTTTTGTGGGGGCTTGGTTTTCTTTGGGCTGGGTTTTGTTGTTTGTTGTTGGAGTGGGGCTTTTGTTGGTTTTTTGGTTGTTTTTGTTTTTACATTTCAGTATGTGATAAAAGGAATGTGGAATGTAAAGTCAGAAATGGGAAACTCTTGGGGGAAGAACAGCAGCACTTTCTTACTTGACCTAAATTGGATACTTGGTCTCCTCTCACAGTCTAAGACTGACATGTTTGTGTAATATAATTCATCCTGGCAATCTTTGAGGATCCAAGAGTAGAGACTGCCAAGATGGTTCCATGAAGAACAATACGGTTTGAGGAAAAATACATCCTTCTGGTTTTGTTTCAGCTCTCCATTGCCAGCAGTGGTGACACACTGTATTCCTTCAAACGGGTGAGTATCAGAAAGTCCCAGCTGCAGACATCCACAGGGTTAATTTTGTATTCTCAAGGACTTACGTTTGAACTGTATTAAACATTAATCGCTTGCAATGCTTTGAGCCACAGTGCTGACCTGACCCATTAAACCAGAGCAATCCCCACGGGTGAAAAGCATGTAGTCTTTTTAACCTGACACTTCACACTTCAGCAGTAATGAGGCTCAAGCCCAAATGAAGTCATGTGTCGCTTTGACCAGAGATAAACAGAGCTAACTCTGCTTTAGTTGATGACCTCCCATAGTGTGGGAAGATTCAGCTTGAAAGTTTTCACATATATATCTAAGGCATTTCAGCTTTTCTGATGTTTTCATTGTACAGTATTCTGTGCTGTCATTTGAGCCCTTTGATGATCCTCTCTGAGGATTTTGGTTTGCCTTAAATGGTTCTGCAAGTTCCTTTTTTGAAACAAAGGCTAATATAAGCCCACTGTTTATGTCATGTTTGTTTTCTTTTCTCATGATGAAGTATTAAAGTAATTTATTCATAGTCGTTCTCATTAAACGACTACTTCAGCATAACCCTCCCCGAGAAAGATCTGGTTACACTCTGGAGGACCTGATACATCTGCACAATCAAAACATCATCTATTTTGAACCATTTAAAGTAGAGATAAGCTATGAGAAGAAAAAGAACTTATACAATGCAAAAAAAAAATTAGCCTCTCATTGTCTGAACTGTGCAGTGATCGTAGGAGAAGTTAAATACAGCCTCCTGTTCGAGTTGATTACTGCACAGATAACAATGTGTCATCCATGCCGAATGGCTGCAGCCTCCTCATACCTGTGCATCACTGTAGGAGTTCATAACCTGAAAAAAGACAAGGCATGAACTACACATTCAGAGACAATGAACTCCCTTGAAGCAGCTCAGCACACCAAAGCCAAGTGAATCAGCACCTGACAAAGGCTGGTTTATGGTAAAGGAAAAATACCCTTTTCCACCTGCCTCCTTCCACTGCAGGAGAACAACGGCCCATTAGCTGCCCCAGATGTTTCAACAAACATGAAGTTTTTACCACCATCACAGAAACAAAAAAAGGAAAGAGAAGCCCTGAGTGACAGCTTCCGCTATGGCAATACCCTAACATCAATAACGAACTTCACAGAATCACAGAACTTTATAGAGGTTGGAAGAGACTTCTAGAGATAATCAAGTCCAACCTCCCTGCCAAAGCAGGATCACCCAGGGTAGTTTGCACAGGAATGCATCCAGGTGGGTTTTGAAAATCTCCAGAGAAGGAGACTCCAGAACCTCTCTGGGCAGCCTGTTGCAGGGCTCTGTCACCCTCACTGTAAAGAAGCTTTTCCTCATGTTGCAGTGAAATCTTCTATGTTCAAATTTGTAGCCATTGCTCCTTGTCTTATTGCTGCTGATCAGCGAAATGAGATTGGCCCCATCCGCTTGACACCCATCCCTCAGGGATTTGTATACATTGACAAGATCTCCTCTCAGACTTCTCTTGTCCAGAAAAAGTGATCACAGAAGTGATGGCCGATAAAAAACCCAGTGCAAGCAAAGACAGCTACCAGATTTATGATGAATGAATGGAAAACTGAGTATTTTTGAAAAACAATATGTGGTCATTTAA
>VWYK01056714.1:6802-17111 GCA_013399775.1 Semnornis frantzii | reverse complement strand
GCCATGGTGGAAGATAAAGAATGGTTTGAAATCACACCTGGAAATGTGTTTCTGTAATCAGGTCCCTTTGATTCAAATTTAAGTAAAAGGTGTGCACAGAATTTTGATGCATCTAAGCAGTCAGACTTGATTGATGTCCAGTTCAAGCTGTAGAAAAGAGGCCTGCATGTTCAGATGTCCTTAGTGCACAATCAAGCAGTGAATCCATACTTGTCTGTTCTATGTGGAGGTCTTATGATCTTTGATTGCATAAAGGTGAAAAAAACCCCAAAAGAAACAGCTAACCACTGCGAGAAACAACCACTATAAGGGTACCTAGACCTGCTCCCACAGATTTAAAGTAGCTTATTTCAAATGGAGAGAGCAGGGACAAAAAGGGAGTCCTTGTAAGAAAGGAACAATTTTTTTAAAAATATGATCTTTAGTTTGAATGAGGGTAAGGTGATTTCCAGTTTCTCTTTTTTCTTTTCTTTGTGTGTGTGTGTATACATAGAATTTCCTGAATTTCTTCCTTTGATTTTGATGATGAGATGCTTTGAATTTCTGAAAGTAAATCCTTGTAGCACTTGCTGAGTTGCCTGGAAGCCTGCAGTGTTCTGCAGGCTACTGAAGGCTATCCCAGAGATGTTCCAAACACATCAGCTTGTCTTAACACTAATACATTTTCACTGCTCTCTGTGTAGCCAGTTAACAGTGGACACAGGGTGGAAGATCTAGCCAAGTCTGGCTTCAGTTTTTTTCTGCCTTTGTTTGAAGTGTAACACTATTAACCAGAAGGCTTTGGTTGTAGTTCTTTGTGTATACTTCAAACCAATTTCATTATGTTTATTTATCATATACATGAAAGAAATGTGTACTTATGTTAAAAATGATCAGCCAAGTCACGTGGAAGTACTGTCACTGTGAGAGAAATGTGGGGAAATTGGTCATTTACCCAAATCTGGAAAGAAACCCAACTCCATGCAAATCTCAGTGACTGAAAATGCAGCCAGCAGAAAGCCATTAATTATATCATCCTTCTGAAATCTACCATTGATTGCAGTATGTTTTTTAATGTAGATGGTGACTGGGACCAATACAGGTTTTATTATTCTTGCTGTAAAGCAGAAAATGAAACCATTTTGAATTGCTTTATTTAAATGTCAAGCTGACCACAAACCAACTTGCTTTATGCCTATAATATAGAATAAATGTAATTTGCTTCCCTGCTGAGTTCCTACATTCACAGGGGAGGATGATCGGTTTAAGGCTGTGCTGTATTTTGATATATCTTTATGTGTTAATAAAGAAAAAAGATTAGAAACTAATCTTAACTCTACCTTACAAATCCCCAGTTCTTGCTAATGTTAAATGCCTATGGAGCATGACAATTGTCTTTGCAGTTTAATCTGATTGCTTATTAGGCAAGACACCTTATTACTCACACTGCTACATAGTGAAGAACACAGCTACTGTAAAAGAAAAGAGCATTCACACTTTGGAGGAGTTATGGTGAAAATGTTTAGGTGTGATCATATCTGGTATACTTGCTGATACTTTTCCTAACACTTCAATCCTATATATTCACAAAACATTGCTGAGGAGGATAGTCTTGCACTGCAAAAGGTGTCACACGAGGTTTGGAGGCATTCTGGGGTCAGCTATACAGTCTGCTTTCCCCATATCTGGCTCTAAATAAATGTTGTTTCTAAATCTAACAATCTACTAATTCCTGACATTTAGGAACTCTTTTATAATGTGTACACTCCAGAATAAGAAAATTGTAAGTCAGTGTGGTGGGTTGAAAATTACCCCCAAATAAAATCACCAGCTTGGAAGCAAATGAAGCTATATGTTTACAGCAAGCTAAAATTTACATGCATATAATACAATGCATATGTACAAAATATAGTTACAAATATTTATAGTTATTTACAATAGAGAAATATCACACACACAGACAGACATACACACCCCAGACGAAGCCAGAAGGGTTCCCAGCAACTAGACCTGCTCCCTTCTCCCATTACCTCTCAGTCAGTTTGTACCAGCAAGAAAGATAGGATAGAGATAAGGGGAGAAGTGAGAAGCAGATTGTTGGAAGGAGTTCGAAGCCAAGGGCAGAAAGAAGAAAAAAAATGTTTATGCACTCACTTCTTATCCCAATTAGTAAACCCATGAATGATACAGACTTTATCATTCTTCTTCTTACAACCAATCCTCTGTTTACATTCTGCACTGAGCTTTTGGGAAAGTCCTGGTTTCACTCGGCTGGAATTTTCCAGTAAGCCTTAAACTACTACAGTCAGCCTAAGGGTGGAAGTGCAAAAGTATACTTAGGTACCTCTTGATTACTAGGTTTTGAGTGGTTCTTACAAAGGTATGTGAGGCAAGAGGAATAGTTAGCAGTATTTAACAATATAGCAAAGGATGGTTACACTGTCCACACAGACCATTTTTGGTTCTGGTAGGAACTTCTGTTCAAAGTATGTTACCTCCAGCTTTTAGAACTGTTACTAAGTCCATACAGCTAAGCCTCTTACCACGTGCTGTTCACAGTCTGTAAATATGGGTAGGAGACTAAGATCTATTATCATAGACTTTATAGAAGCAGTAAAAGCATATTTCATCTAAAATACAACTATGGGAAGATGAAAGAAAGGATTTTGCAGAAACTAATTCAGCTTTCATCAGATTTTAGAATTTTTTCTTACCTTTCACTCTATGGAACAAAAACATCTTCGTTTCTTCTTTTGTCGTAGTTAATATCCACGTTGGATTTATTTTGTGTTACTGTATGATACAGAGGAAGAACTGAAAAGCAAAAACTGTTATTTTCTTGCCAAATGGAAAAGCAAGAAAAAGGGAAATTTTGAGGTGAGGAGGGACTAGTTTTCATACCTCAAAAGCAGTGCGTGGAATGTCTTAACTACAAGCCTGTTTAGCATCTGACACCTAGAGATACTTGTCAATCGAATAAATACAATTAATTGAAAAGCAAACTGCACTTTCCAGACTGGACAACTGACATAATCTGTTAAAAAAACACTTAGTCCTTTTAATAGTATTTGTTACTTGTTGGTAGTCATTGCTCACTTCTCAATGTTTATTTCAAAAGCAATTATTCTATAGCCTGAAATTTATTGAAAGAAAGAGATGAAGTAGTTTTTAGTATTACAGAGTATTACTGTGCCAGCTACTCCTATTGCCAGACAGAGAAATTGGCCATTAATTATCATTAAGGTAAAACCTCACTTTCATAGAATCATAAAGGTTGAAAAACACCTTTAAGATCATTGAATCCATCTGCAGTCTGACTGCCATGACCACTAAACTGTATCCTGCTCACACCGCATGTGGGTGTCCTCTCTGCTATCCTTTGGTACCAGTCCCAGGCTCAGACACTCCCTCCAATTGGACACTTGGACAGCTACATGTTTTTGGGGAGCTCTGTCTGTGTCCCTGCATTTCTCCTGACAATGGTTTTTACCAGTGTAGTCACCACGCTGGACCTTCTGGGAAGGGACCATTTACAATCAACTGAGCTCACTTCTGCTGGGTGAGCAGTGACAGGACCAGCGCCCTCCCTGAGGCAGCCCCTTGGCTGTGGTTGTTTGTCTCCTTTAGCTATGCTGCTGTGCTTTAGCTGTGCTGGCTCTGCCCATGCCACCTGAGCAGCCCACCTGCAAGCTCAGCTGTGCTGCTTTCCTAGCTTCAAAAAGCCCCCAGAAGAGCTGCTTCTTGGCCTCCTTTTCACTGTGATTCCCTCTCCCAGCAAGAATTTACCTACACTGGAGCTGGTCTCCTTGGTGAGTCACATTTTAAATGCCCATTCATCTGAGCATTGAATTCTAAATTGTGTTGCCCTGTGGAAAAAGAATTTAAATGTTGGTTCTTTATCGTACAAGTAGATTACCACATCAGCGAATTCACTGTGGATGAGTCAGCTGATAAGAAAAAAACTACAGCCTCCATGTTTAATGGGGCAAACAGAAAAAAATTCAGAAGCTAATGACTCCTGATCACTTAAATTACATTTAATTGAAGATGGTACTAGTGGACTTCAGTTTTCTTGATCTTTATTTCAAATTTTTGTATTGCTGCAGGTTTTCTTACCTTAAATAATAATCCATATTTCATATTGCCAGGCCATCCCGTGGAGCTTGAAATATGCTGAAAAATTCCAAGCTGTATGTGCTTCAAAGTCTTTAGTAGATTTAAGTTCTTTTTCCCTTCCTGAATCTAATATTCAAATATTTTTTTTCTTCCTTGAAAAGCAGTTTCCTCTGACTGAGTGCCAAATAAACTATTTTAACTGTACTTTCCTACAGATGCGCAAAGTAAAAAAAATAATCCGTTTAACAGATGTTTTGAGGTAGAGGATGTCCCATCCAGTTTTGGGTTTTGGTTGGTTGGTTTGTTTTGGGGTTCTTTTGTTTGGTTGGTTTGTTTTGCCTTTGCACTAATTCGGCTAATAATGTTTCTTTTGAATTATTTCTATGCATTACAGTTATTCTTCTCTTCAACCTGGAGAAGAGAAGGCTTCGAGGACACCTTATAGTAGCCTTCCAATAATTGAAGGGGGCCTAGAGGAAGGCTGGGGAGGGACTATTGACAAAGTCTTGGAATGACAGGACAAGGGGCAATGGGTTTAAACTGGAAGAGGGAAGATTTAGACTGGATGTTAGGAGGAAGTTGTTTACAGTGAGAGTGGTGAGACACAGGTTGCCCAGGGAGGTTGTGGCTGTTTCCTTCCTGGAGGTGTTCAAGGCCAGGTTGGACGAGGTCTCGAGTGACCTGTAGTAGTGGGAGGTGTCCCTGCCTATGGCAGGTGGTTGGAACTAGATGGTCCTTGAGGTCCCTTCCAACCTTACCATTCTATGATTCTCTGATAACTCTATTTAAAAGTTGCAAGTAAGTTTTTGTCTGACAATAATTTTAGCTGAACTTTTTTTTGAAGTGAGCTTAAAGGTCTTTGACTCTCTTTTTTCCCTCTCTTACAACTCCCATAAAACTTCTGAAACCTTTGAACCCCTGAACTACAAGATTGCTTTGGTTCTCCTTACAACATGATAACAGGAGTTTCCACTCACCCAGTTCTCTGCACTGTAGTTCAGCTGCATTTTCATTCAGGCCCTTCATGCAGACAAATTTTCTTTTCCTGACCTTGACAACTGGTGATATGGATTTGCTGATAGGACTTTTGCTCTCATTGTTCTGGTGGGGAGGATGATGTGTTGTTCCAGACAGTTTAGTAGCATTTAAGCAGCCCTGGAAAACTGTCTTAGGGGTTTCCTGTCCTCTTTAAACAGACAGATCATAAAGGATGAGAATGATTGTATGTCTTGAAGAACTGACATGCCTTCTGTGGAGGCAAAGCACATCTATTTTTAACATTTTAATATGTATGTTTTGTTCAGCTGCATGAGTTCATATTTAATGAAACATTTATTGTACTACCAGCTCATTATGCTCTGATTTTATCCTACAGTTAAATCATGACTGAAGTGATAAAGGGTTGGAAAATGAAAGGTAAACTTTACTATGTCTGTAGAATATTTTTTTATCCAGTGGCTGAAGACCATGTTAATAAAGTGATGTGGAACACAGATAAAAGGGTGCAATGTGCAGCATAATGGTAGTGTTGAGGATTGGAATGTCATCAGGGCCACCAGCTTAGTGTCACATCAAATTAACATGTTTCAGATTTTAATATTTGCTAAATTTGATGGCCACAAATAGTACTTTCTGATGCAGTAATAACACGGCAATGTTCTATATGCATTTAGATATGTAGATAGCTTGGACTATGCTGCTCTAAATAAAATTATTCCAACCTGTAATGTATGTAAATTTACAAATTGAGGTGAAATGTAGCCTTATACATTTCCTGCTTTTCACTCTTGGACAATGTGGATATGGGATGCACTGATCAGACACACGCAGACTCCACCTTGTCCAAACGAGGAGTGTATCCAATTTTCAAACATATTTTTTTTCTAGTTATGGGCAAATATGAAAGGTCAAAAGACAATTTCCTTTTGTATTGCAAAGAGAAAGAAAAGGACAGCAAACAAATGGATCAGAAAAGTGATTACCATAAAAAGATGGGCTCATAAAGGTGAATCATTGGCAAAACTGTGTTGATTTTTCTCTGTCAGAACTAGATGCCTCTGGTGCCTGGTAACAAAGAGTATGCAACATTAAAAGGAAAATATTCCTAAGTCATGTAACTGTGATGGTATAAATCATATCTATACATTTAAGACAGTAATGTGTTTGCATAAAGGAGCTTTTAGTTTAACTTTTTAATGCCCAGTCTCTGTATTAAGAAACATATTTTCTTTTGTGAGCAATTGTTAGTCCTAGATGCTTGCATCTTTTTGTTTGCTTATATTGGGAGCGCATTTTGCCTTCCTCTTATTTCAGGCATTGTTATGTGGAGCTTTGTTTTCACAAGTGGTTTCGATGTAAGAATGATTTGTAGTGGACAGGTTTTCTCCTAACAATATTATTGAGAATATAAGTCTTCAGATGAGCTTTCGGAACTGTTCATAGCAAAAAAAAAAACTAAAAAAAAAAAACCAAAAAAAACTCTTCGGTCCTAGACAATTATGTAGCAACACTGAGCTCTGTTCCCTCTGGTTTAATTTACTGAGCGAGATGGTGTGATGCAACTCGTTTATAGCAAGTGCTAATAAGCATGGTAATTTACTTAAATTAGGTAATTTAACTAAATGAAGCTCATAGCTCAGTAAAAACAGTCTACTAGCATGAATTTGCATTATTAAACTATTTGAATATGCATAAGTAAATTGGTATTTAATCATCGTACTTCTAGATGACTTTTCTGATCACATAAGTCAGCTCATAGGGGACATCTTCTCTGTGACAATGACGAGGAAAAATAGGGGTGTGGTGCTAGATCTCAGAATCATTATCCACCAGTGTGAATGCCAAGCCCTGTTTCATAACAGATTTATAATATCAGCTGTGAAACGTTATATTCTTTGTATAAGTCACAACCGCATCGTTATCTGGTGGTTACAGTCACTTATTTCCAAACTAAATTAATTGAAACCGTTATGGATATCGAGCAGTAGGATGATCAGAGGAATAAAATTTGGTCTAACAAGGAGAAAGTAGAAGAGGGTGAGTTGTCACCATTACAAAATCGGATGAGGAGGGTTTACCTTTTTGCTGCATGCACATCAGAGGCATGAGCACTGCAGAGGAAGAAGGCTACTGAATTTGAAAGATAGAACTGACACAAGAACAACTGGGAACAAATCAGTCATGAAGACATTGAGACAGGATGTAACAAGATACTATTTGTCCTCTTAATGCTTCTAATCATGTAACTTTTCCCAATGACTTAGACTTTGTCAGTCTAATTTTTATTCTGATGCTTGCATGTATTCCCCACTTACAGTTCCCTATGATGCAATTTTTCCAGGGGTTCTGTTTCCTTTCCTTTCGAGAGAATAAGTATTTTGATTGATATGTGAGACTGTTGTACCAGTTGGCAACAATTTCTTTCTATGTCCATGGGGAATGTCTTAGACTTGTACTTTCCCCTTTACCATTTTATGGGATGAAGAAATTTTTTTTCATCCTATAAAATGATTTACTTTCATAGACCAAACATTTTGCTTCTCTCGGTGTTCCAAGCAGGCAATGGTGAAATAGAGCTGACAGAAGACCTTGAAGGTGGCAGAAGCCAGGCAAAAGATCATTTTGGTATTTTTTCTTTCCTCCCACTAATAATGAAAGATGAGTGATAAGTCCTTGTGTTCACTGCTCTGTCTCTGACATGCTAAAACCAATTGCTCAGAATATATTGATTAAGAAAATGTGGCTGTTTTAAAGCTGATCCTGGGATTTGATTGTTGTACCAAAACAAGCCCTTTGAAGGAATTAATTCAGGAATATAAAAATCAATTATAGCCCTCTTAGTAAAAATCTCAGACTCTGTTGAGGAGCTCCAAGAGCTCTGCAGCTTATAGCTAACAGCTCCCACTCTCTTTTTCCATTGAAACCTCCCAAGGGAATGGTGAGGATTGCAGGGAGTAAACCATATTGTAGCCCACAGGCAAACAAAGCAAGGAAGAGCAGAAACTGGTTTGAGTGGCTGATCAGTTGCACTGTTGTATTATACTCGAGGCATAGAAAAACATACCCGAAGGACAGTTGCAAACAATTATTTTATATTCCAAAGGCTTCCCTACTGGTGCTACTAGCAAGTCAAAACACAGCATGAGAAAGCTGACAGCATTACTCTTTCTTTTGAAAAGAAATTTACTGTGTGTCTCCAGCAGTTTAGGGCAGAATTGATACAGAACTTTCATTCAGTATATTAATGCTGAAAAAGGAGCTCCCTTTTGGAGCATGGATCTGTATAAATTCTCTAAAGTCTGATTAACACAACAGAAAGCTCACTAAGCTGTTGCAAATCCTGCAGAGTTTTAGGAGACCGGGGTGACACATGTACACTAATTCTTAAGAGATGCTGCTTAATCTCTCAGGTGTTGATTCTTGAGAACAGAATGTCTCAAAAATAATTTGCAATTTTCCCTTGAAAATCAGACCAGCAGTGCATTCTAATCCCTCAGTTCTGGACATTGAAATGGTAACCTTTATCAGAAAACTACTTTTCCTGAGCACAGACCCGATTTCTCTCTGGACAGATTATTTTAAGGCCTGTGCTGTGTGCCTTGATTCTGATCCTGGTCCTACAGCAGAGTTTACAGAAGTAGCATTAACATTTTATGCACAGCATGGGACTGTCACACAGAGATACCTCTTGTCATTTCTAATGTGAAGAAATAGGCAAATCATTAAAGCAAAAATATTGGTTTTGTCATAGACTTTTATAGAATTAATTAGTAATGGATCAACATTATAAAGTGGATGTAAATAGCTTGTGATCAGGTACAGCACTGCATGAACTGGAGCTCACTGAGCCTCCTGCAGAGCATATGGGGTGCTTTGAATTTCAACACTGCTCTATCTGTAGCCAGAAAAATGGTTGGTGTTAACATACACCCTTTAACTTATTCTCCATTAAAAATTTCTGCTGTTTTAAACTCTGTACGTATTCCCATTTGCATTATTTATTTGCAAAACTTAGTACAATTCAGCTCTTTACATTTGTCTTAAAAGCAGAAGTACCTAGAACATGAAGTGCCAAATACAGAAATTGTCCTTTTTGATAGTCTCCTGATAATGGTAAAAGCTGAACTATAAAAGTGCAAAACACTCTGTGTTGTTCTGTGGTTGCTGCAGCCTTCACCTTCAGCTCCTAAGAGAGTTTGTAATGTATTTTCCAAAAAAAATTGGTCACATGTAACATCAATTTCACCAAGTTCCTTAACATAAGATCTTATCTTAGGATGAGTTTAAAAAATCTGTTACCATGCCCATGCAAATAGATTCTTACAATATTTATCAACTTAAACCAGCCTGAAAGTACAGCAATAGCTAATAATAGAGAGCTGCTTTGTCCTTTATCTTTTCTGAGTTCATAGACTCTGGCTTTCGAGTTCTTTCAGGTGTGTCTATGCATGTAATACAATAATTTAATATCTGTATTTTTAGAGGGAAATGACTGCTCTTAGCAGTTAATATTTCATTGTTTGCATTTGGGCATTTCAAGTCTTTTTCCCCATCAAGCTTTCAGGGATAATTATAGGACCAAACAAAAATGGCATTTGTTTCCTCATCATTTAATTTTTAGACCAAGAGCTGAACTGAAACCTGGTTTATGTGATGACATCGCTGTGTTAGAGCAAAATACACAACTTAATAGATTTACTGGTGCAAAGAATAATATGCATTTGTACAGGCCATATTCACAGCAGCATTATCTGAAAGATGGCAAATGTAAAGCTCTGTGGTTTCAACTGATGTGAAATTCAGTGCCTTTCAAAAGATTCATTTGTTGGTTTGGAGTTGTTGTTGTTTTTTGGGGATTTTTTTTTTTGTTTGGATTTTTTTGTTTGTTTTTTTTCTTTTTTTTTAATCCAGACATTTTAGTGGGAATTAGGGCCCACACAGTGAAGTTTAAAATATTTTTTGTTTTCAGGAGAAATTAGTCTCTTTTTTAAAGAAAGTTATATTCCTGTGCCACAACTCTACTAGAAAAAAATAGTCTGGATTACATAAGGAGCAAATTGATACAAATTCTCTGTTAAAACAGTAAATCTTTCCCATGACCTCTGAACTTACCTTTGAGAGCTGCTGTCATGGTAGGCCTAGGCAGGACAAATTGGGCTTATACCTTTCCTGGCTTGCCCAGGCATGTTTTTCTGCTCTCCCTCCTGCTGTTTTG
>VWYK01056710.1:0-20696 GCA_013399775.1 Semnornis frantzii | reverse complement strand
TGGAGTGAATAGGGAAACATTCCTGGACAGAGTGAGGACAGATTCTTACATTTTGATCACTTTCAGCAAAGCAGTGAATGATATAGACTTCATCATTATTTTCTTTTCACAACCAATGATCTAATTTCTCTCATTAAAATATTCCAATTAGGCTCAAACTAGCACAGTGTTGCTAGGTGGGAGTTTGAATGGTGGCAGCAGTAAGAGCTATCTGTTTCCCTAAAGGGCAGCTGACACAAAGATCTTAGCATTTTCCATACTGCATTGAACTGGGTAAACGTGACAGCTCTTATTCAAGCTGTAAAGTCTATGCAGGTCTGGGCAGTAGAGTGGCCAGGATGTGGTAATAGTCTTCATAGAATTATAGAATGGTTTAGATTGGAAGGGACCTCAAAGCTCATCCAGTTCCAACCCCCCGCCATAGGCAGGGACACCTCCCACTAGAACAGGTTGCTCAAGGCCTCATCCAACCTGGCCTTGAACACCTCCACAAGCTCCCTGAGCAACCTGTGCCAGTGTCTCTCATCTTCAAGACAAGCAGACTTGGCCATTCAAATAAGGCAACGTTTCAGAGCTTTATTCTTTGGTGTCTATGGATATGGGATAATCAGTGTGCTCACCACCCTCACTGTAAAGAACTTCTTCCTAACATCCTGTTTAAATCTCCTCTCTTCCAATTTACACCCATTAGTCCTTGTCCTGTCATTACAAGACCTTGTCCCTCCCCAGCCTTCCTGTAGGCCCCCTTCAGATGTTGGAAGGCTACTACAAGGTCTTGCTGAACCAGTAGTATGTTCTTGCCTTTACCTGACTCCAGTCAATGGTCTTCCCTGTAGTCTAGGAGCTGGCTTCAGAGAGTGTGGGCTGAACCTTGAGGAGAAAAAGGGGATGCTGCTTTCATCCAAGAAAGTGGAAAGGAAAAGGGTGAAACTACAAGGCATCAAGGAGGCTTTTCTTGTAGAGCACATGATTTCCTTTGGCAAGAAGAAGGCTCTACAAGATTCTTCTCTCCAATTTTTCTCTCTATTTACTTCCTTCTCTTTTCATTTTTTCCCCCCTTTCTCTCTCTCTCTCTTCCCTTCTCACTGGCTGGGCTTCTAAGAGCAGCCCAGCTGGGATTGAGGTAGAGCTGTAGACTGGCCTCTTGCGCACTCCCCTAAATGCCTTTTCAAGCAAGCTCAATAATTGATGAGCACCTGGGTCCTTGTCTGCACTGAAGAGTGCACGTAGTACTTAGTACATGAAAAACCTATTTTGCCCAGCAGAGCTCATCCCTGGAACAGCAATGTTTCCCCAGGATACCAGTTAATTGTTCTCTCAGTAGTTTTAGAGGAACTTCCTTTCTCAGATGGTCTTAGCTGCTTAACTTCTTACAGCCTAAAGCTCATGCCTGCTCCCACTTCCATGGCTCCTGACTTCCACATGGCACTGTGGGTTGCTTCCTGACCACTGCTGTCCAGCCTTTCTTCTTTGACAAGAGAAACAAGAGCAGCTTGGGTTTCCATGGCCTGGATCATCATCCTGAAATATTGCATAACTTGTTGCCTGCCTGTGATTAACTGCTCTTTATTGAGGTGGAAGATGTGCTGACATAGCTGCAGGTGCAGGAGCGAGCAGGATGTCAGGGATGCAGTATCTCAGAGGAGCTTGAGGAGGAGGAAGAGTGGGTGAGAACTGTCATGTCAGGGAAGGTGCAGGCCATCAGTTTAACATCAATCCCTGCTAAGTACACAGGTGGGGTAAGGTAAGCAGGACTGAGTAACTGGGAATGCTGCTGAGCGAGACAGAGGCACATTGATAAAATGAGGCATAGAGTGGGAAGAGGACTTAAAATAGTCAAAGTGCCCAGGATGGCCTCTGAGGTGTGCTGATGGAACCACTTATTGCTGTCAAGGGCTGAAATGGCAAAGCTGTGCCACAGGCCAGGGCTGTAGGACAGCAGTTGTGGTGCATTTTAATGCCAGCCTCTGTTCTGCTGTCAGTGTGACAAGGGAGCCTTGCACAAGGGCAAGGGTACGTTTCCCAAGACAAGGTAACAAATTCCTTACTGCTGTTGCAGCAACACTGTACATACCTACCCTGCCCCTTTTCCCAAGGAAAATATACAGAAATGGTGTTCTCTGAGCATGCTGCATTGGATCTGTACCTGTAAAGCTGACCCAGGCAGGATCTGCCAGATACTGGAGAAACTCGAGTGCCTGTGTTTAAAAAAGAGCAGGGGGTTGAGGCAGAGAGGAAAGCAGCTTGGGAATTGTAGATTTCTGAAATCACTGTTGCTTAACCTTGCTCCTCAGAAAAAAATATTAGATGGATTATCAACCAAACTCCTTGTCAGCATCTGAACAATAACAAGGAGACGTGTAAGAGTCCACCAGGATTTGTTGAGAACAAGTCATGTCAGACCAATATAATATCTTTCTGTGACAGGATAACAGGCATTGTGGACAGAGGTGAAAATGAAGGTGTCATGTGATTTGACTCCAGTCAGGTTTTTACCATCTCTCTCATCATGCTTGTTAGCAATCTAAGGGACCAGGGGTCTCGAGGAGAGCTAATAACTGATGCATGCAAAATGAGTAAGAATGTCAAAATGGAAAGGACCAGGGGCTGAGGTTCTGTGAGGGTCTGTCCTGTGCTTGGTTCAGTTCAATGTTTTCTTTAACAGCCTTGGTGATGGATGGGGAATTTGCATATCAGCTTTGAAGATGACAGCAAGCTGGGAAGGCAGGGGGGGCTGGGGTGTGTGACTGTGAATTTATTGGAGAACAGGGTTAGAATTCATAATGATCCTGGCAAATTTGAGATACACTCTGAAAAAGTGGCATGTAATTCAATAGAGACAAGCACAAACTCTTGTACCTTGGCAGCAATAATGGACTACATAAATACAGTGCAGAGAAAGATCAACTAGATCACAGTTCTGCAGAAAAGGATTGCAGGGAGGATAAAAGAGGATCACAAGCTGAACATGATTGTGTGTTGTTGAGAAACGAGGCAAAGGCTGTACTTGGATGTATAAATAGGAGTTTAGCCTGCAAGGCACATGATGTAATCTTTACTGAGTGATGGTAAGGCTGAAAAACTCTGTGCTGTTCCATGGAGAGCACTTCAAGAAGGTTCTGGACTAAATAGCTTGAGTCTGGAGAAAGCAGTGAGAATAATCAGGGGTGTAGAAAATATGACCTAAAAGTGACAATGTAATTAATTGGGCTTGTTTAGTTGTGAACTGAGAGGACTGGAGAGACAGGGGGAGAGACAGCACTACAGGCAATGGACTCTGACACCCAGAACTTCCCCCTTTGCAGCAATCCCTCTGGCAGCAGTTAAGTGACATCATCAGTGACTCTGTCAGCACTCTTACCTGGTCCCTGATAGAGGAAGCATTTCTGTGATGGGATTTATTTGATTAGAAGTTCAGGTGGTTCCTGTCCATTTGAACAGCTCCTTTGGGCTGTGGTCAACACAATGGCACTGGAGGCACTCACAAAATAGTGACAGGAAAGTGGCAGGTGAGCAGGGCTCACGAGGAATCTCTTCCACTTAGAACATGTGGGTGCACCTAGGGTGAGGGACTGCTTGGGCTCAAGAGTTGCTAGAACCACTCACAATGTGTTCTGCATTGCTGAGGTCTTCAAGGTGAAATTGAAAGGCTGCCAGACTGTTTTCTGCACAGCATCTGTAAACCTGGAAGAGGGATAAAGGATCCATATTATCTCTTATCATAGAATGGTTTAGGTTGAAAGTGGCCTCAAAGCTCATCCAATTCCAACCCCCTGCCATAGGCNTGCCCCTTGTCCTGTCATTCCCAGACCTTGTCAATAGTCCCTCCCCAGCCTTCCTGTAGGCCCCCTTCAGATACAGGAAGGCTACTCTAAGGTCTCCTGGAAGCCTTCTCTTCTCCATGCTGCAGAGCCCCAACTCTCTCAGCCTGTCCTCATAGCAGAGCTGCTGCAGCCCTCTGAGCATCTTCTGTTTTGTTCTTTAAGCCATTTTTTCCTTTTTTTTTTGCCTTGGTTATTTTTATTTTTCATCTACATCTTCTGTATGCATACTTCTGTCTGTCTTGTCCATGTCTTCTGTCCTCTTCCATCTGGGCTACTGTAATTCTGTTGGACTTCCAGATCTCAACTTTCTCACCTTTCATTTTGGTACTATGGTATTAGGCACTGTGAAAACACCTCTGAAAAGCGAATCTCTCAGGTTACTAAAGGGGATGTTGCACAGTAGAAACAGAATGTGTAAGGAAAGAAACATGCATGTGGGGAGAATGGGAGATCTTGGGGGCAATGAGGAAGTGAGATACCGGTATGATAGTGTGACAAATGGTGTTTGCACCTTCCTGTCTGACTAGCTGTTGTAAACTGGGCTGGCAGTTCTTGCAGACATCATTGCTGAAGAGAGTTTGAAAGCTGAATCTCAAGGTGTTTAAAACGATGCCTAGATTTCAGTGGACACCAGAGTGCCAGGATCTCAAAAGAACTAGGAAGTGAATTTATCCTTCCACACCTGAAACCATATCCCATTCATTCCCAATTTTCACATTCCAGATGTATTGAAAACATAATGCCTTGGCATCCACCTTTTTGTGTTTGTTGGCTATATTCATAGCCCATTGTTATGTGCAGTGCTTTTAAAATATATTACAAGTCTGAGACCCTCTGAACTCTTCAACCATCCCTGTCTGGCAATACTCAGGAGCTATATAAAACAGCTTTCAGATGCGGAGGCAGTATTGGGGAATGGAAGGGCAGGTGTTTGTTCTTACTCTTTGGAGAAGATCTGAAGTCTGTAGTTGCTGATAAAGGGGGCAGGCAAGAAAGCTCTTAGGAAGACAGAAAACAGAAACGCAGCATTTTTATGGATGAATGAGCTTTTATGCAGTTGCTTTTAAAAGGCGAAATTATATGGCCATTTGCACTGCCTCTTGATTGCTCAGTGCACCAGCTATTCTTTATGCTGTATGCCATTTGCTGTCTTGTATTTAACTTTGCAAAATATTCTGGGATGCAGTTGGCACCAAAGTGCCTGTATTAACACATCTGTACTGTTCCGTACTGTTAGATGGCAGTGAGATTTCCTCCAGGGTTGCTCGTTAACTTCCAGGATTTTTCACCCTTTTTATGTACCATCCTGTGTTAGCTGAGCTCTGGACTCACATATGATGGATGGCTACTTTGTTGTGGCCTTTTTTGGGCCTCTTTTCTCCCTCTATCCTGCTATGGCTTCAACGTTGGCTTTGCAGGGTCGTTATCTAAATCGTTGCATAGAAAAGTCCTTTGGGAGCCAAATTCACCTCTGGCAAAAGTGGCTTCGATTCCATTGACTTCAGAGTAGGTTCACTTTCTTGACGTCAGGGGTAAATTTTTTGCAATGTAGATATCAAAAAGAACAATACCAAGGCATAACTGAGTGGTTTCTGTCCCAAAAATGACCCATTCTTGTGCTTGGTTTGGCTTGTTGACAGTGCTGCAATCCATCCTTGCATATTAAGAGTCCCTTTTTCTGCTTGCTTCTGTCCTGGGACCTTCTTCACTCCTCCCTGTTGTCTCTCTTCCAAATCCCTTCACATCTGCTTGTCTGCGATCACACACTCCCTTAAACTGCATCCTCCTCAATTCCAACAGCCAGTTGTGCTGAGTCCTTGCTAAAATAAGCTAAAATATCTGTCCTGGGATGATCACTGCCAGTAGGTCTTAGGAAGTTGTAGAAGATGTAGATGGAAGTCCACAAATGCTGTCTCACAGCTATTGCAGTCCAGGACTCTCCTGTCTCACTTATACCAGCAGCTGGAAACAGGGAGGACCTGTGGAAGCCTGTTTTACATCAATATTATAAGGCTGAGGCATTTGCAGCAACTGATAGACAACTCTTGGCTGTTTTTAGAGCCTCACAATCCTTTTATAGGGGATAGGTTGTGTCAGCAGCCCCTGACGTGTGGGGACAACAGTCGAATTGCAGGTTGGCAAAGCCTGAACTGATTGACTCTTATTGGCAAGGAACTATTTTTGGGAGCCAATGATGAGAACACCCTGTACTTCTGCAAGTTTGGCTCTGCCTTGCAAGGTTATTAGCTGGGAGTTTAATCAGAGTCTGTCAAATGCATGGAGTGAGCACTTAGGGTGTGTTTTGTCTTGGGACAGGAGGAAGGAGGCATGGGGAGAAAGGTTTTTGAGGTATGAATGGAAGAAAATAAAAATCCATTTCTTTAGTTTCTCCCATTTTTTTTTAAATTTGCAATTAAATTACATAAATTCAGGACACTTTCCACATCTCTGTAGTCTTGCAGTGGTAAATCTGTGCTGTTACAGACATCCTTTATTCCCTTAGCCTAAGGGGTCCCTGAGCTCTCTGTGAACAAGCTCTGTTGGCAGCGATCACTTTGCCCTCTATAGAGATGCAGCCGGACCTCCTTGGGATGAGATGTGGCAGCTGCTCTTTTCAAAGCCATTCTAACCAGCAGTTTAGGAAACAGGTGAAAATGGAGAGGTAATTAGAGAGAGGAAGACTGTAATGACTGGCACTGGGGTTGCAATATGCCTTTCATTCCCTTTCTTGCAGCCCTGGTCAGTTTGATTCATGACCTGTGCAGAAGAAGCTTATGCTTGTTATATTTTGATTATTTGTGTTGCTGTGGTCTCTGAAAAGTCCTGCCATTAACCAGTGCCTCACCATGCTGGGAGCTGCTGGGAGAGACCCAGGTGATGGTTGTAGTCACTAAATACTCAGTGTGTAAGTGTCAGCTGTGTGGACATGGTCACTAGGCAGATGGGAGAGTCAATGTGTAGGGAACACAAGCAAGTTAAGAACAGCAGCCAACACCCAGGATTTTCTTGCCATGCATACTTTAGGGTAATTCTATAAAGGGAGGATGTATTTTAGCCATTGATGTCAGTGAACATTGCTGTGCTAGGAGAACACAAGGGGAAAACAGGTGAGGATTTTTAATTTTGGCAGCTGTAAGCTTAGCTCTGCAGCAATCTGACTGTTGCAAGTTACCTGCAGCTCTCTTGGTAAAACAAAGGCTTGGGTAGGGTCTGGAGAAAAGTCATGACACGATTTCACTGGTATTCATGGGACCTCTCTTAAGAAGGTGGCCAAAGGTGAAGAAAGCTGTGCCAGTCTCTGAAAAGGTACTGAAGAAAGTGGAGCAGGTCAGCATTCACATCTTGTTGCTGACTGAGGGATTAGAGGCATAAATCGTCTTGGGAAAGAGGCACTTGATACGACTGAGAAGGGAGACAATGGAAGACTGAAAATAAAGGGGAAAGGTGTTAGCAGCCAAACGATCATTCAAACAGCCTTTTGAATGGACCGGCAGGGAGTGTGGGCCTGAGAGACATTCGTCACAGCCAAAGTGAAAAGAAAGTAGAGTAAGGAGGAGAGCAGGATCACAACAGTGATCAGACCTGAATTGTTGATGACAAAGTGGAGCCACGAACCTGGCTGTGTTCCCCTCCAAAAAGCCAGCAGCAGGGTTTGCTTTCCTACACCCAAGAGTTGGAGCATAGAACTCTCAGTCCTGCTGGGCTACTTGCACGTCATCAGACTTCTGCTTTTTGGAGATGTCTTGTCCAGCTGTCATGAAACCTGACCTTTTCTTAACCTATAAAATCAGGAGCAGCTATGACAGCAGCTTTACAATGTCATGGCTGCAGAAGTGCAATAACCTCCTTCAGGAAGCAGGAGAAAGTTCTTGGCTGCAGATAATTTAATGCATAGTGAATGGAGCAGGTGAGCCAGTCAGGAATTCCTGTTTGTTCTCTGTATTAGTGTCTGCTCTGGTTGGAAAGTCTGCAGTGGTTTTGTTTGTTTGAGAGCTCTGTAAAGTGAGAAATGAGAGATCTGGAAATGTATACATATTTACTGCACTTCTGGCAGGCAGTGGTAATCACAGACAAGGTGAAGGTGATGGGTGGAAAGGGCTTGATGCCACAAAGAAAGGAAAATGTCATTAGCCTGACAATACAGTAGCCACTTGGGGGAATCATCAGCTTGTGGTGGCTGTGTGGGGTAAAATATCCCACCTGCACATATGCAGTTATGCTTTGACATCTAGAGCATAGAATCATCAAGGCTGGGAGGGACCTCAAGGATCAGCTAGCTCCAACCTCCCTGCCATGGCCAGAGACACCTCCTACTAGGTTGTGCTGCTCAAAGCCCCATCCAGCCTGGCCTTTGAAAACTTACAGGAATGGGGCTTCTACCACCTCCCTGGGCAACTTGTTCCAGTATCTCACCACTCTCATGATGAGAAGAGAACTTCTTCCTAGCAGCCAGTCTGAATCTGCCCACTTCTAGTTTTGCTCCGTTCCCCCTAGATGACTGTTTGTGGGAAAGGTGTTTTAATTTTCCACTCTGCTTGCAGAGAAGTGGGAATGGATGAAAGGCATGGGCTGGTCTTTCATGTTCAGTGGTACACACCACACTGACAGAGCACCTCAGTCTGCTGCCCTGGTGGACACTGCTGGCTCCTCACTCTTCAGATTTCTGAGAGACAGGGCACTTCTCCCTTTAGTGAAAGAAGGCTGTCTAGGGGAAGGAGGTACACTGCTTTATGCTTGTTGCACTGAGTTCAGGTAAGAAACCATCCCTTCTCTCATCCTGTTGAGCACACTTGTTCCCATACATGCAAAGACTCTCTCTGTGTGTGTTACATCTCTAGACAGAGCAGAGAAGTTATTTTCTCATTATCAATAAGCAGCTTTTCCCCCAAAACCTCTCCCTTCCCCAAAGGATGCTGATGTGTAGCTGAGTAAAATGATGATAAAAACACCCTGCTGAGGCAGAAGAAAACCTGCAGAAATTGCTGAAACAGAGGGAAAAATTTGCTTTGGCTGGTTACATTCACTTTGGACCCAAAGCTCTCATTGGCAGCTTTCTTCCTGCCACAACTCAAATAGCAGCCAGCATCTTTGTACCTAGAGGACAAAATAAAGCTTGTGAACCTGAACTGGAGCCTTCCTTGACCTTTCCAGCTCTCTGGGACATATTTCTGAAGGAAAGATCTCAACTCTTTCTGAAGTATGACCTGACAGCTGCGTGCCAGTGCACAAAAATGTCCTCTTCTGACCACGTCAGCGCTCCTTCAAGTCTGCTCGTGCCTGCTGTGGGTTCTAGATGTATGCCAGAGTGTGCTCCCACAGCTTTGCAAGAAACTGTCTCTTGACTGGATTTTCTGAGGGCTTTCTGCCTCTTCTGGATGTGTTAGGAAGCATACAAATAGAGGCTGGTTTCCTGAGGTATGGTGTATTTTATATGGCTATTACTCCTCCAACAACCATCTTAAAGGAGTGGCATAAGTGACCAATTTTATACCCTAATCCCTATAATACTGACTTTCAAGCCAGTATTTCTCAGGTAGTCTAGAAATTATCCAAACTTTGTTCTCTGATATCTCATAGAGG
This sequence comes from Semnornis frantzii, assembly GCA_013399775.1. Classification (NCBI taxonomy): domain Eukaryota; kingdom Metazoa; phylum Chordata; class Aves; order Piciformes; family Ramphastidae; genus Semnornis; species Semnornis frantzii. Next base: position 11,292 of record VWYK01056710.1, on the reverse strand, counting down.
CTTTTGAAATCTGTAGTGCTGTGGGCACAGACACAAATAATTCTGCGTGGGTATAGGACCCACAAGCTGGTAAGCTTGGAAGGAGCTGTTGATATGACAACAGCCTCTGCCGAGCTGTGTAGCACAGATGAGGGTGAGTGAGTGCCTGCATGGTTTTGGAGAGTGGATTGCTGTCCCTCCTGGTATGCAGTTCAGAGGGCCAAGGAGCGACCAAGACTGGGGTTCATGCCTGACCTCTGTGTGGCAGACTTAACTGGTCCCAAGAAAGGAGCCTCCAACTTGCTTCTAGGTATTCAAGGCCTCTTTCTGGAGTGTGACATCCTAGGACAAGCTAGGAGAACAGTAGAGCAGGTAAAATAAAAACTGCTAAGCATTACAAGTGCAATTAGTTACCTGAGACACCAAAGCCACAGATAAAGGCTTTTTTCTCTGCTAGCCTCCCACTAAGGCATGCTCTTGTTTTTTGGATTTGTGCAGCTGTAGCAACACAGACCTGTATTATATCTGCTCTGGTCTCAGTGTGAAAACCAGTCTGGCATGCTGGCTGGGTCAGGGAAGAGGAATGATGATTGTGTTTCCTGTTCAAACTCTCATCACCATTTGTCTTTTCCCAACCCTCTAAGCCATGCCTCTGTTCTTTCCCCTCTGTGCCCTGAATATCGGAGCCAAGTCCCTTGTGCAATTTTTTACATCTTCTGTGCTTTAGTGGCTACTTAAATATTTATTTATGTAGAACTTGCCCCATGGGAATGCCTTATGAATGCAAGGGAGGGGTATTGTGAGAAGAGGAGGGAATGAACAATCCCTAGAGGGCTTGATATTGTCAGTTGCTGAGAGGCAGGAGCTGCAGAAGAAAAGCCTAGTCCTGGAAAAAAAAGAGTGACACACAGAGGAACATAGACACACACATGTGCACACAAACACACACTTCCAGACACATCAGCACAAACAAACAACTGGCCACTGAACACGAAGAGAAAGAAAATATTTGCACCAGGTAAGGAATTCGAGCCCCAGCTCCGTTTGTTTGGGGAACTTGCTTGCTTTTGACGCAGAGGACCCCAGCATTTCTGCAGACCTGCCACCCAGAAAATGCTGCAGAAAGATATATAAGAAGGCAGGACTGTGGTGAGGTGCTGCATGCAAGAACAGGCTGCCATGGCTTTAAGGACAGGCCGTGTGTCATCAGGAAGATGAATTTCCAGAGTTTTGCAAACACACTTGAATTTTCCCACTGATTTAAGTGTTAACAATCTCTTTGTAGATAGCATGTGGGAAAATCTGGCATCGTTTTTGCCGTTATGATTGATATTGCTTGAACTTTAATCATATGCAAGAAGCAGCTCAGCTTATTGAATTCATTAATTGCTAAGGCGTAACATATTCACTTAATTGGATTCTCTGCCAGATAGAGATGTATTTGTATGTATTTGTGTATGTGCTTAGTGTATATATTTAGCTCCACAAAGACTGATAGTAATGGAACGTTAAGGTTGCCTGGTGAAATAATCAGCAGACTGGAAAGGATAAATGTTTAGTCATAAGCACGATCTTTTCTGTCACAAGAAGGGTAAGGCCTAGCTTACTGCATCTTCTTGGCACAGCAGAAAATTAGGCAGGGCTAAAGTTGGCAGTGAGGCAAATTTGCTTTTGCATGTGCCTCGGGCTGCCCGTGGAAGCTGCTCTGCACCTGGCAGGCCACCCCACCACAGCGCCTGTCTTGTCACAGAGGACTGTTGACCAACAGGTCCTTCTTCGAGGCTGTTTCTCCTGCCCAGTTCTTGGAAGTTTCCTCCATTTTCTTGTGCAAGACAGGACCTTGGAGGAGGGCTCCTCCGTGACCTACTGAATGGGGTCCCGTGGTGGCAGAGAAGCTGCTTCAGAGCAATGACGGAGAGCTGAGGCCTTGAGATTTATGCTGAGTGTGGGAGGTAAGATGAGTCTGCTTTCTGGAGGCTGGAAGGAGCAGGGCTGAGTACCAGCGTGCCAGCTTAAGCGGCACCGTGTTCTCTCTTCCAAGAAAGGTGTCTTCAGAGAGCCAGGGAAGACAGCTGCCGGGTCACTTGTGCCACTTCAGCTTCCAGAGCAGCTGGAGAGGACCCAAGAAAGTGCTCTTGAGCTTTAGTTAATCTCCTGATTCCAAACTAGTCCTTAGCAAGCACCATGTAAAATCCCAGTGTTCCTTTTACAGCTGTCTGTCCACATGCCTGAGCGGCTCTGCTGCTGCTCTGCCATCCATCAGCACAGCTTCCACCACTGCCTGCCAGCACGCACAGCCACTCTGCAGTCACCACCACCCTTCTGCAGCAAACCTCCTGCCTCTGATGTGGGGCACGAGGCTGTTGTAGGCAGCCCTGAGCTGCACAATTTCCTCTAGGGTGACTGAATTGGATGAATGGCATCCTGGGGTAAATCAAAAAGAATGTGGAAAGCAAGTTGAGGGAGGTTCTGCTCCCTCTCTACTCTGCCCTAGTGAGGCCACATCTGGAATATTGTGTCCAGTTTTGGGCTCTGTAGTTCAAGAAGGACAGGGATTTCCTGGAGAGGGTACAGAAAGGGGTTACAGAGATGATAAAGGAACTAGAACATCTCTGTTATGAGGGAAGACAGAGAACTGGATCTTTTTAATCTGGAAAAGAGAAGACTTGTGTTGAGGTTCCACCTCCACACAAGGGGGAACTTCTTTACTGTAAGGGTCACAGAACACTGGCACAGGCTCCCCAGAGAGGCTGTGGAGTCTCCTTCTCTGGAGACTTTCAAGGACTGTCTGGATGTATTCCTCTGTGACCTGAGATAGATTGTATGGTCCTGCTCTGGAAAGGGGGTTGCACTCAATGATCTCTTTGGGTCCCTTCCAACCCCTGACATCCTGTGATCCTGTGACTGAGGGGGGAATCTCATACATGTTTGTAAATACTTAAAGGATGGATGTCAGGAGGATGGGGCAAGTCTTTTTTCAATGCTGTCCAGTGACAGGACAAGGGCAATGGGCATAAACTTGAACATAAGAGGTTCCATCTAAACATGAGGAGGAACTTATTTAAGTGTTCCAGAACACTGGAACAGGCTGCCCAGAGAGGTGATGGAATCTCCATCCCTGGAGACATTCAAAAGCTGCTTGGATGTGTTCCTGTGTAACCTTCTTCAGGTGAGCACACATTGGAAGGGGAGCTGGATTCAATGATCTCCAGAGGTCCCTTTTGGCCTCTACCATTCTATGATTCTGTGGACTGAGACACCTCCTTAGCATACTAACTTTTGTCATCATTCCCAGCTGTTAGGTCCCTGTTTATCCTCCTTGGCACATAGGATGGTTTATAAAGAGCCTTTTCTAGACAGAAACCTTGGCTTCAGAAAGCTTCAGCGATTTGCTTAAGGTCACAGAGTAAGCACAGGACAAGATTACAGCCAGCACTAGGGTCTCTTCACTCCTGGGCATTTGGGGAGAAAGCATCTGTGCTCTAAACAGCTGCTGCAGTGCTTAGGGCAAGCTCGCCTCCTGAAACCTGACTGCGCATTGCCTGGCGCGGGGCTGCGATGGCAAAGCCACACTGTGCAGAGCACACCCACAGGGACACAGCAGCACAGCGTGGTGCAAGGCAGCTGTGCAAGCCTGGCAAGGTGCCTAGGCTCTCAGTTTAACCCTTCTGGCCTAATGTGGCTGGACAGCTTCTGGACTGTAATTGGCTTGGTGAGTCCATGCTATCTACCTCCAGCCTTGTGATTCTGCTCTAAGAGCAGACAGACCAGGCCAGCTTGGCCCTGTCCTTACCTTCTGTACAGGCCAGCCCCCTCTCTCCCTTAGCCTGCTACCAGCATATTGCTGCAATGTGAAAAACCTGTCTGCAGCATAATCTGTCTGATTAGTGCCTTCCTTTCCTTTCACCTTCTGGGCACCGTGACCGTAAAGGACCTGCCAGTTTCACCCTCTTCCACCTCTCTCCAGTGCTCCCTTCCAAATTGGCTTCTGCTTTCTTTGCCTTATTCAACCTCTTGGCAAGGTCAGTGCTCCTTTTTTTTTTCTTTCTTTTGTGTGTGTGTGTCATAAAGTGGGATTCTATAATCTCTGCAGTGGTTGAACGGTCTGCTGTCTGTCACCCTTTTTTTTTTATTCCTCTCTCCTCTGCCAATCCATGGTGATTCATGGATAGCTCTTTCTCCATCTTCACTGATACTTTCTTGGCCCATTTACTGGTTTTGTAAGAGCTCTTGCACATTCAATCTGTATAAGCCATTACATGCAGAATGTAAGAGAAGGATGATTTCAATTTTAGCTTGTGAAGTGAAGCTAGGAAATGCCAGTCTTGTTTCTGCTCCTTCAAGTTTCTTTGTAGTGCAAGGATTGAGGCAGGGACCCCTTGGAGAGAGCTGCATGAACTCCTTAATTAAAACTTGAATCACAACGTCCAAACACAGGTGGAATGCAACAAAGGCTGAAAAGGAAACCATAAATCTGCCATTTCCTAATCTTGCAACCTAAACAAAGTTCCTTTAGCGTAGTTTGCTTTATGAAGGCTGTTTTGTGTGCTTTGTTTCTAAAAGGAAACCCCAAAGTCTTTTCTGAACAAATGCATTGTTCATTCTCATGCATGCTGAGCCTTCAGCACTGGATCTGACTGCTCAGCCCAGTGACTAACCTGTCCTTGTTCCACAGCCAGTCATAACAGCTCAAACTGGTTTGCCTTTCTTCTGTGTCTTGAATGGTGGAGTGCAAGTGGTCTGTTCACAGTGGGGTGTGTTTAAAAGGTAGAGGAAAACCTGGATGGTTTGTCCACATTCTGTGGGCAGCCTGATTGAGCTTTTGCTGCCTTCTTGCTCTGTCAAAGCTGAGGTTTTCCTTGTACTGACTGTAGTACTGGTGGGGATGTCCCCACTGATTGACTGGGTCTTAGCTCTTAAAACATTTATACTCAGATGCTGTTTGGGCTATCTGCCAGGATTTCTGCAAGAAAGTGACAGAAAAGAAATTATGATTATTTAACAGTTTATCATGCAGTTAAGAGTGAATGGAATTTGATGGGCCAAAGCTAAAATCATGTCCTTTGCCTCAGGGTTTTTATCCTGCTGACTTTTAAATGCCTGTTGCAAAACATGTAGATGTTGGTTTTTCTCAGGGAAGAGGCCTAAAGACTCTTGTGATGGGAAGTGTCAGGGAACCTAGTTATGGCCTTAGTACTTACTCCCCTTATAAGAGAGGTAGCTACACAGTGCACACACCTTTAAATGCACACATGAAGCTATCCAGCTAATTCCAGACTGCAAGAAGCCATTCCATGTGTGGAATGCTACAAAAGACTTTTTACATCCTTAGCAACATCTTATGTCTCCAAGACTGCCCCTGTCATGCTCGTTCTCCTGCTTTTAGGCCACAGAAAGGGACTTGCACAAGATCTGCTTTGTGTTTAGGCACAAAAATCTGAAAAACAGGTGCACCTGAAGTCCATCAGGGCTGAGAGAAAGGGAGGATTTTCTCTCTCTAAAGCCATGCTCCTGAGAAAGCAGTCCTTGGCTTAACCCTTCTTTGGTAGCTGGGGTTGGCAAATAGAAAGCTTCCTCTCTCCTTCCCAAATAGCTGCCTTCAAGGTTACCTCTCTTGCTATCTGTACTCAGCTCTGATTGTACTCCTTTTGCACACAGATGACTTGCAGCCCAGATGGCCTCAGCTGGCCCCTTGGCAGTTCTGCCTGGACTCTAAGCCTAGATCAGTTTAGGATAACTGCTGCTGGGGGTATCTGTGTGTGTGTGTTGGCACCTGTGTATGGGATGGGAACAAAGCAAAATCTCAGGCAGAGCTGCTCCCTGCTGTTCAGAGGATGCTTGCTGGCTCCAACCAGCATGGCAGTAATGCACATGTGTGCAGCGAACCAGCTCTCCCACTGGTGGGCTCTGTCCAAGGGTCAGGTCTCCTCTGTAGGGTGTAGGTTGAGCTGGCAAGTCTTGTCTTATGCTCTGCCCAAACATGACAGAGCACCATGGGTTCCAAGCAAAACCCAGCACTTGGCTGTAGCAGTGGGTCAGGTGAGGGTCCTGTAGCTCATGGGCTCTTTCTGTAGTCCTTAGCCACCAGAGAGGCTGGAGCATTATGACAGGAGTCTCCAGCTGGGAGGTATAGCTCCTTGTTGCCCAGGGCTGGCCTGGCAGTCTCTCCTGTGTGAGAAGATGAGAAAGGTGGAAATGTGTAACACTGACACTGCAGTGGTTTGAGCCAGCACTTCATTTCAGTACAAAAGTGCAAAGAGATGAGGCTTTCTTCTGGGCACTGTTGGGATGAGGACCAACCACCTGCTCTAAGTCAGTAGGAGCTGAGATGGAAGCAAAATCATTCCAGAAGTTACTCTCCCAATCCTGTGGGTTTCTCCACCACTTGGCACTGGTCTTAACTCTTGCAACCAGTCCTGGTGTGGGAGCAGCAGGGCAACAGACTGAAAACATGATGGAAAGAGCAGTGAGGAGACAGGTCTGTGCAATGGAGACTATATGAGTGGGTGCACACCAGTAAGGGAGGTCAGATGTGCTGTGCTGATAAGCCAGACCATGAGGGACCACCAGACCCTTCTGCTCACACAAGTGAGGTGGGAACCATCTGCTACCTCTGCTTGCCCCTTTGCTTGCCCCCCATCCCCATCTTGTCCTCTGGGTTGATTTGGGAGCTCTCTGAGTGAATAAAAGAAAGAAGGAGGGGAGGGAGAAACTGAGTTTGGGCATGCAGTTATTTCTATGCCTTCTCTATCTCTAGAGACAAGCAAGGGAGAATGTGGAAGAGAAAAGATGCAAGGATGTCAGGTAGCAACCTTCTTAACCATAAACAGGGTAGAGGAGCAAGAGTGTCCCTGCTTGCCTCAGTCCCACAGCTTTGTTTCCCATCTGGCCTCTTTGCAAAGCTGAGTGAAGAGACCTGGCAGAGAACCAGAGTGCAGAGCAGAGCTGGTGTACCTACTCAGTTTGGAGATCCGGTGACAACTTGGAGCAGCAGCTTGCTTGACTACCATTTGGGACAGCCCTGGTTCAGCTCCTGAAGCGCCCTGCCATGAGGGGTGTGGTGTGCAGATGTGCACCCTGAGGCTGTGGAGGCGGTGGGGCTGGCTGTGTGAATCCAGGGCCAGGATCTGGACAAAGGGTCTGCGGTGGGTAGGGACGGCATTTGCAATCACCTGCCCAGAGCTCTCAGGAAGGGAAAGAAAGAGGAGCATGCAGCTCTGTAACTGCCTTCCCTGAAATCTTGCTCCCACCATGTGCGGTAACTCCTCCAGAGGAGGCGAGTTCCTCCCCTTCTCAGCAGCAAGAGAACTGCTGAGCACCTTGCAGCTCTCTGCCGCGGGGCGTGCGTGCAGCCCTGCCTGCTTCTGCCTCTCCTCTCTGCATGGGCAGGGCTTCTGTGCTGAGGGCAGGGGGTCTGCCTGGTGTATTTGAGATGGGGAGGTGTTTCAGCTGCTGTGACACCCCGTGGTGGAAGTTAAAGGATCTCTCTGATACTCGCAGAGATGCATTTCATAAGCAGTGCTTTTGGTCTCGCTTGCACCGCTCAGGAAGCAGCGAGTTTAGGCAACCCACCCCCTCTCTTCACGTTCCCTCCTCTCCTAACCCTGCTGAAGCCTGCTTCAACATTTAGCTTTTCTCAGCCCAAGGAAATGGTTTTGGCCTTCTTTTGGATTTACATTTTTTATACATTCCTTCAGCCTTAGGTCCTAAGAGATGCTGGGAGAGATGTTTGCTCTGTGTAAAGAGTAGGTGCCACTGCATAGGGAGACATAGATCAGGGTTTTGTACAGTGCTGTATGGGACCCCCTCACCAGCCAAAGCCCTAAACCATCTCCCAGACTGCAGTGTGAATTGGCAAGCCCAGCCCTCCCTCTGTGTAACATGTTTTAGGGGGAGAAAAAAAAGCCTGGCTGAAAGAAATGAAAGCTCAGCAAAATGCAAACCCAAGCCCAGCACTCAACAGGGAAAGCCAAGGGGAAAAAATCATTAGATAGGGCATTACATGCGTGGACACGTACTGGATGCAGACATACACCTGCACAATGCAGATGCACTCCCAGGGACAGCAAAATGCTTTCATAAGGCGTTTAGATACCTATACATGCACATAAAAATACATTTCCCTTTAAACCTTTGTGACTCTTGAACCCCCTCCGACACAAAACTTGCAATCTTATCAGTATCCCTGCTACACTTTTCCCTGCCTGAGGGCTCTGCAGAGGAGAGCACTAGAGAGGCTCAAGGTGAAACCTTCTTTTGCCTTAGATGAGAAATGCTGGGGGCAGTAGAATGTCCCTGGCTTTAGATTCTGTTTCCCAGACCTGAATCAGAACAGACTGATGTTGCTGGAGTTCAGGGTATGGTAGTAAGATCCTCTCTCCTCACTCAGAGTTGTTTCAGAAGGGCATGATGACTTTAAGGATACAAAATTACTGAAGTAAGAGCTTGAGTCAGGTGCTGTCACTGCATGTTAGCTGAGGTGGGTTATGTTGGGTGGTACAGTCACTCTGCAGTGTTTGTTAAAATATGTTTTGGGTTTTTTTCCCCTTTTTTTCCCCCCTAATTCTTTCTTCAAAATCCCAGCACTTGATTTGCCCCTCCTAGAAGCTATGACTTTGCCTGAGTTGCATCCTTCAGCCTACTTAGATCATAGCCCACACTACTGCGAACAGCTTCCTCTAACCTCTCCCCTCATGCCTCCTCATTATGCCTGTGCTGATTACAGTATGCATTTCCATAAATCATGGCTAGCAGTGAGGACCTTGAACAAATATGTCCCCCTGGAAACCTTACTGCTCCTGCCTGAGCTTGTCCTCTCTGGCTGAACCACTTCGTGGGTTACCAAGTTCCTACTACCCCCCAAGAACAACATAGCACTTCCCAGAGGGAGCTATCAGGTGACCCTAGCTGGTTTTATGCCTGTAATGCTCTCTTGGTACCTTCTGGTTTGGAGGAATGGTTTACCAAAGTAAATCTGTTCCCTTACTCATAACTTGGACCTTTCTGTGATAGCAGTGGAACTCCATAGCTCACTGACTTTGTAGAAGTCAGAAGTGCTCAAAGTATGTCTCATTAACCTTCTCAGGCTAATCATGGCAGAGGACTGGACCTCACAACTGCAAAAAGCACATAAATGCAGCAGGAAAGAAATGTTTCAGCAAAAAATGGCAAGGGCTATGTAAATGCCAGACCTCAGTGAGCTGGGGGACTGTGCTTCTGTAAAGAGCTTTTATTCCCAGACCGAGTCGTAGAGCAAGAGCAAGTGCTTCACCCTGTCTATATTCTAAGATGAGGCTCTCCCAGGGATATACTAGATGCTGTATAAACACAGAAGGAAAAAAACTTCACCACACTTCTGCAGCCTGCATGTTTAATTGAAAGGCTATTAGAAGCAATTCCTGCTTCTGCAGGTGCAGTGAAGAAACCAGCCTTCCCCAGGTGGCTGTGGAAGGTGAACTTGAGGTTCAGAAGGAGTGTTGTTTCTGTGTTAATTAATTTTGCATGTGGAGCATTCACAACCATTTCTTGTCTACTTTGGAAGATGTGGCTAATTAATCACCTTAAGTGTCTGTAAACAGGAGATTTTTACTCTATGGCATCTCTTCTCCACCGGCCTACCTGAGGATACAGACCTGTAGCATCACAGGAATCATACTTTTGGCAATGGCTATGATGTCAGCACTCTAAGAGTAAAAGTCATGACTCAAACAGCTTGAGTGAATCTAAGAGGCACTGGAGAATGTTTTGCTGCTCAGTGAGGGAAGTATGGGCCTAGGAGGTGGAGATAGCAGTAATAAAAGTCTCTGAGTTAGCTGGAAGGCAGATATAAAATGATTAAGACTGAGTTTTGACACATGAGGGCTGAAAAGTCAAGGAAAAAAAGGTTTTCCACAGAGGAATTCCTCCTTTTGCTTCTGTTTACTTAAGGCCACTGGACTGGAAAGGCTCATCTGGTCCCATCCCTGCTGCTCTAGGCAACAACATCATATAGCCCTCTACCAATCAGTTGCAATTCTTCTTGACCCTGTTTCAGTTGTTTTCATAGCCATCTTCAGGCATCTGTCCCAGAACTTCTCTCCTCTGACAGTTAAAATCTGTCTTATTTTCAAGGCAAGTTTCCTCACAACCAGTTGTTCTTGTACCAACATTGTTTTCCTGCTTAAAAAAAAAAATCCCTTTTCTTCCTCCCTTGTGTATCTGTCCCCCCTTTATTTATACAGAGCAGTCATATCCCCTCTTGGCTTTCATTTATCTAGGTTAAACAAACCTTTTAATCTCCTCCTTTAAGGCAGGCTCTCTGCTTCCCTAATTGCTCAATCCAAGGTTATTTCTGATAACTAGCTTTTCTGCAAGGTTTCTCCCTGCTTTGCCCAAACCGAGTGTAGAGCAGCACGACCTGTTTGCCCGGTGAGTGATTTTGAGCTGAAGCAATATGTGAACTATCAGATTCAGAAAAGAAAGACACGAGAGTGCTGCTGTTCAGATCTGTATTTGTTCTCCACCTTATCTCTACAAAGCTAAAATCTCCCATAATGACTTAGCTCCTGATAGAGTTTCTCTTTAATAACAGCCATGACATCTCTTTCCAGACTGAAAGCCAAGCCTGTGGAGCTAGAGCAGATCTCTGTAGTTCAGTCCTGGTGGAATATCTTGCACAAGCCTTTCAAAAGCTACCTCAATCCCAAATGATTCTAACGTCACTTATGCATGATTTATTCCTTCACTATCTAGTGCAGCATTAAGGTTACAACAGCATCTCCCAGCTTTACTTTTAATTTTATGTACCCTGAGCTGTGCTTTAGTTCCATTGGCAGTGTCCCAGTTAGAATTGCTATTTCTATGGTGGTTCTATTATTCCTGCAGTTGTCCTTTCCAGGTCCTGCCTAGTTGCTCTGGTTTACCCATGTCCTCATTCAGGGTCTGTACACATTGTACTGACAAGACTCTTTATTTCTCCCTGAACTGTCCCTGCTTCCCAGAGGGCTGAGGTATACTTTCCCATCAGCTGTGTTACCAATATCACTGCTATTTTCTGCCTGCTGTGCAACATCTTACCTTTACCTTTTCTATATTTGATTTTCAATTTGTCATGTATTAAAATCAGGTGTAACAAGTTACATAAGCTTTTCCCAGTTCCCCTGACAGCAAAGATGATGGCAAGTTTTCACATTTGCACCAGCCAAAGGTGCATGCCAGGTATGTGTAATGAATGGATTCAAAATTAATAATGATTTTTTTAATATATTTGATATTGATAAATTGATATTTATATTTGATATTAATAATGATATGATTTTTATGTCCAGGCAGAGA
>VWYK01056708.1:0-17781 GCA_013399775.1 Semnornis frantzii | reverse complement strand
ACCATTCTATGGATCTATGAATTGCTTAGTGCTTCCAGTCTCAGAGTATGAGTTAGATCATGTTTTATTTTATACTTCCCCAAATGTCTCTGTAAGGGCTAGCAATGCAGTTTTATCCTTCTAAGCAGGGAATTTTCCTTTGCATTTCAAAGAATGTACCCTTCCTGCTCATTTCAAACACTTTTGTGTTTTTTAATTTGTCCATTAACTATGTAGCCACTTTGCAAAACTCAGCCAGCATAAGCAGAATGAAGTTCTATCCCTGCTGAAGACAGCAGGAGCTTCACTGGTGGATTTTAATAGGTTTAATAATTTTCCCACCAGCTCCTTTCTTGCTTCATACTGTAAATTACTGGCCACATCAATAAATGTAAAGCTGATGTAAAGACAGGTAGAATTCCCAGGAAGCCTGGCAAAGTGGTGGTTTTTTGTTTGGTTGGTTTGTTTGGGGTTTTTTTTCCCAGCAGTAAAATCCATGATTTAGCTGCCAGAAGCTGGTATGAGAGATGTGGATAACCCTGGAGTGTTATCCTCAAGGTATTGGTATAGACTGGGGACTGGCCCAATGGAAGGCAGTGAAGGGGAAAATGACCTGGGGGGTCCTAGTGGATGGGAGATTGGCCATGAGCCAGAAACGTGCCCTGGTGGCCAGAAGGGCCAATGCCATCCTGGGGTGGATTAGAAGGGCTGTGGTTAGTAAGTCTCCTCCTCCCCCTCTACTCTGCCCTGCTGAGGCTGCATCTGGAGTACTGTCTCCAGTACTGGGCCCCTCAGTTCAAGAAGGACATAGAACTGCTCGACAGAGTCCAACTCAGAGCCACAAAGATGATTAAGGGAGTGGAACATCTCTCTTATGAGGGGAGACTGAGGGAGCTGGGGCTCTTTAGCTTGGAGAGGAGGAGCCTTAGAGGTGACCTCGTCCATGTTTATAAAGATGTAAAAGGTGAGTGCCAAGAGCGTGGAGCCAGGCTCTGCTCAGTGATGCCCAGTGACAGGACAAGGGGCAATGGGTGGAAGTTGAAGCATAGGAAGCTCCGTGTAAGCATGAGGAGGAATTTTTTCACTGTGAGGGTGACAGAACACTGGAACAGGCAGCCCAGGGTGGTTGTGAAGTCTCCCTCTCTGGAGATACTAAAAACCCACCTGGACATCTTTCTGTGTGATCTGTTATAGGTGATACAGATCTCTGGCAGGGACATTGGACTAGATGAGTTTTCAAGGTCCCTTCCAGCCCCTGACATTCTGTGATTCTGTGATTGGTGCTCCATCCTATTACAACTAGCACAGGGGACTCCCTAGGTCAGTGAGGCTAGCTGCCTGCAGTCCAGCCCATAAGTCATCCATACTTTGCCAGGAATGCTGCACGGAAGCCTGTGTAATTGACAAGCATTTTCCAACATAATGTAGCTCAAATGTCCCATGGGCAAATGGTGGGAGANGGGGCTACAGGAGAGCTGGTGATGTACTTTTTAGGTTGTCAGGTAGTGATAGGACTGGGGAGAATGGAGCAAAACTAGAAGTGGGTAGATTCAGATTGGATGTTAGGAAGAAGTTCTTCAGCATGAGGGTGGTGAGACACTGCAACAGGTTGCCCAGGGAGGCGGTGGAAGCCTCATCCCTGGAGGTTTTTAAGACCAGGCTGGATGTGGCTCTGAGCAACCTGATCTAGTGTGAGATGTCCCTGCCCGTGGCAGGGAGGTCGGAGGTGGATGATACTTGAGGTCCCTTTCAGCCCTGACAATTCTATGATTCTATGATTTTATTCTCACATTTCATGATGAAGAAATAAGCCAGGAAAGCATATGGCTTCACTGATACACTTTCACACCCTTCTGCAGTCCCTTCCAGGCACAGAGTAGTTGCCATACAGATTTTAAAGGATTGTGTTAGAGCCTTTTCTGTGCTGTTTGCAAATCAAAGCCAGCCAGCTGGCACGGAGTGAAACAGGCTATGCTCTGCTTCTTTGCCCCCCACAGCAGACTGAATCGTTTTTCCCAATTAAGGGAAAGTTTATTTTAAAAAGACTTTGGGGATCCCTTTAGATCTTTGGAGAAAGCCAGCTGGGCCACATTTACTTTGTACCTCCTTCGAATATTAAAAAATAAACACACTCAAAACGTGCTCTTTCATTTCTCTTAATGCAATGTTCTATTAAAAAGGGTTCTCAAAGGTGATTTTGCATTTCAGCAGGTACCAATCACACTGAAAAGACTGAGTGGCAGCTGACGTTGATGCTGCCAGGAGACAACAGAGAAAACTGCAAGGGTCTTTGTACAGATACTTGGCAGGAAGAATATTAGGCCAGAGCTCAGTTGGCCTTCAGGTGCTTCTCTGTGGAGAATAGCATCCTTCAGTAGGGGATACATTAAATCAAGGCTTACAAGCTAAGGTACTTGGATGTGAGGACTGCATGCAATATGCCTTGCATGAGGGACTGCCCTCAGTTCTGTTGCAACCTGCTAGAGAGAAATAGAGGAGCTGATGCAGAGAGGGTAAGGAACAAAAAAACCAAGGAACAATGTCTGTCTCCTCGGATATCTGTCCATCCGTGGAAATTATATAGCTCTGTCTTGCTGCTGAAACTGGGATGTCATTTGAGCTCTTCCAAAAAGTAACATGCAGAAACTACAAGAATTAGGCCACAGCAATGAAGGAGAAAGGTCAGCAGACTGCCTACGCGTGGGGCTGTGGCTCTCAGATTGCTTGGTCGTGTTTTCAGAGCAGAAATTGGTCCGTCTGGCAGGAGATGAGCAGGCATCCCTGAAGAGCAACAGATTCTGACCTTTCTGATGAGTAGGGTTTGCAGAACTTGAGCAAAACTGTGAGTGGAACATAACCAGCTGAAGGATGAGGAATGCATTCAGTATTGTTCAGCCTGGAGAAGAAAAGACTCTGTGGACACCTACTGGCAACCTTCCTGTACCTGAAAGGGGCCTTCAAGAAGGCTGATGGACTGTTCGTGAAGTGATAGGATAAGAGGCAATCGTTTGAAATTAGAGAAGAGTAAATTTAGGTTGGATGTTAGGAGGAAGTTCTTTACCGTAAGGGTGGTGGAACACTGGAACCGGTTGCCCAGAGAGGTAGTTGAGGCCTACAGGGCTCTGGACAACCTTATCTAGTTGACGATATCCCTGCTCACTGTAGTGGAGTTGGACTAGATGATCTTTGGAGGTCTCTTCCAACTTAAACAATTCTGTGATTCTACGATTGTTACCCATTCCATACAAAGAAAAATTCCTCTCAGTTTTCCCTCATTCCTCAAGTTCAACATCTTTGCTTCTCCAAGAAGTTTTATTCTTTCAATTTCTTTGGATTTGCTTCTTAAACGCAACAAAGTATTGATCTTTCTGGAGTGTCCTGATGGTATTCTTTATTCTCCTAAATTTAGGTATTAATCATAGAATTATAGAATGGTCTGAGCTGGAAGGGACCTCCAGAGGTCACCTAGTCCAAACCCCCCATAGTCAGAAGGGACATCTTCAACTAGATCAAGTTGTCCAGAGCCTGTCAAACCTCGCATTGAATATCTTCAGGTGTGGAGCCTCAACTACCTCCCTGGGGAACCTGTTCCAGTGTTCCATTACCCTTATGATAAAGAACTTGTTCCTAACATCCCATCTAAATCTGCTCTTCTCTAGTTTGAAGCCATTACTCCTTGTCCTGTTACTGAAGCCTCTCTAAACAGTCTCTCTTCATCCTTCTTGTAGGCCCCTTCAGGTACTGGGAGGTTGCTATTAGGTCTTCCAAGAGCCTCCTCTTCTCCAGGCTGAACAGTGACAGTGCCTGAGCCTGACCTCGTAGCAGAGGTTTTATACGTTGCAGACATTTGCAGCAGAAACTTGCATAGAATTTGGATGTGATTCCCCTTGATGATTAGCAGCACCAGTGCAAAAGAGAAAGTATTTCCTCTAAGCGAAATGCAAAGCTCGTTGAGTGGGAGCTCTCTTAAACGTGGACAACAAAACCCGGGGTGCAGCCTGCAGGAGGACCACTAGATGACAGTAAAGTAACTCCTACAGCTGCAGGAGGAGCTCCTGGAGCTCCTCCAAGAGCTGACTAGGGTTCCCTAGCCTGGAAAGTGAAATGTTTAACTGAACTGTCTCACTTCTCCAACAGCTCACCTGAACGCCTTCATCCACCAGAAAGCGTTCAGCCATGGCTTGAACTTTTACGCTTGGGGACTTGAGGAAATTGGTCAGTGCTGTTGCAGGAGCAAAGGTTTTGCTGCTTGGCCAGAGGCACAAGGAGTTGGATTTGCTCCTCGTTTGCAGCTGCGGTATCACACTGAAAATCACCTAAAAATAATTCAACACTTCCCTAAAGTTACTTTCTCATGAAAGCAATTGATGGAATTGATATTGCACAACCATGCTCTCCAGCCCATCTAACTCAAGAATTGTCCATAGTGCACTCTCTGGGCTTGGATTTCACCAAATCAGTAATTTCTTCGCATATAACACATTCTTTGAGACATAATATGCAGGGAGAGGAGTTGGGGAGGAAAAGTACCAACAAATTCAGCCTAGGTTTTGGTTGGGCTGCTGTAACTGTAAGAGCAGGAAGGAAGATCAGATCCTGAATGACAAGTGGGCTTCAGGGAATATAGCCAAGCCGCGATTTCAGTTCTGTGCTCTTAACAGTCAACTGTTGTTTCATGGAGACCAACTAACTCATCCTAGATTGATACTGCATTGGTATTATATATCGGTACATATATATATATATGTTGGTATTGTCTGATGCTAGTGATATGTGATCCATATGATGACTTTACTATTTTAAAATGTGAATTAGGAAAAAAAAAAAAAGTTTAATTTCTCATCCACAAAAGCTTTTACTTCCTTAGATCTCTACAAAGTCACACTCAGGTGGCTTCTCTGAATCATAGAATCATAGAATGGTTTGGGTTGGAAGGCACCTCAAAAGGCCTTCTAGTCCAACCCCCCTGAAGGGCCATCCTCTACTAGATCAGGTTGCTCAGAGCCCTGTCAAGCCTCACCTTGAATATCTCCAAGGATGGGGCCTCAGTGACCTCTCTGGGCAACCTGTTTCAGTCTTCCACCACTCTCATGCTAATGAACTTCTTCCTAGCATCCAATCTAACTCTTCTCTTATTTCAAAACACTGCCCCTCCTCCTATCACTGCAGGCTTTTGTAACCAGTCCCTCTGCAGCCCCCTCACCTACTTTAAGGCTGCTGCTAGGTTTCCCCAGAGCCTTCTCCAGGCTGGACAACCCCAGCTTCCTCAGCCTGTCCTCACAGCAGAGCTGCTCCAGCCCATTGATCACTTTCATGGCCCTCCTCTGGACCTGCTCCATCAGGTTCATGTCCTTCCTGTGTAGAGGGCTCCAGAGCTGGAGTTACTCCAGATGAAGTCTCACCAGAGCAAAGTGGCAGAATCACCTCTCTCCGCCTGCTGATGACTTCTTCAAAAGAGTATTCCTCGTCCTATGAGCTCCTGTGCTACTGCAGTTGTGTAGCCACTGATGCCCATGAGGATATAGCTCCTCCTTACAGCCCTGGGGCCTCATTGCCTTCTTGTCCATTATCAGGAGCCTGGGAGAGGCTGTACCACAGTCCTGCCCTTGGCATTGCTCCTGTCCACGTCACACTCCACAGGAAGAGCCCTGAAGAGAGTGATGGAATCTCCCTTGTCAGGGGATGGGGGTCAGGGCTTGTCCCTTTGGGTTAATGAAATGCCTCCATGTTTGTTCAGCATCAGAGACATCTTTAGCTGCTTTTCTTTACCTGTTACCACTTCCAGTTCTCTGCTCTAACCAGAGCCTGGAGATATTCTCCCGGTAGTGTCCATCGGTGGTGCTCATTAACACTACCAGAAACTTCAGAGTTTGAAACTTTGACTTCTTGAGAGGTTTCATCAGCTTCCTGTTGTAGGTTTAAGACTAATCACAGAGTTGACAAGTCCTCCAAATGGCTAGATAGGTGTAGGAAATTGTAATCTTTTGACAACAAAAGTTGTGCTTTATAAAGACTTTATTTGCAAGGGGCAGTGAAAAAAACAGGCCCGTGAACACGGACTGCCATGAGGTGCTACAGCAGCTCAGAGTAATTACTAAGGAGGAAGAAACGAAAAAAAAAAAAATTTAATGGTCAGGGCAAAGTGTGCACACAATGTAATGACGAGGAAGACAGGAGTAAAGGAAAGAGGACTAAACAATGGAAAAGGGAAAGATGATGGAGGAGCCAAATTTCAAGGCTGTAAGTCAGAAGCTGCAGGGCTTTCAAGATGTGTTCTCACAAGAACAAACTGTGTGACCCCAAACTCTCTTTAAAACTTTGCTGTCAGTTCTACAGAGAGACCTGTATCAAAGCATGTTGGTCTCTTTTCACAGGTAACTGGACACAGAACAAGGCAGAATGGTAGGTTTCCAGTGAAACCAGGACGGGCATCAACAAAACCTCCACAATGGACTTCTAAAGGGCAGACTTCAGCTTATTTAAGGAACTAACTCAGAAAGTTCCTTGGAAAACAGCCCTTAAAAAGAAAGGGGTCCAGGCAGGCTGGACCTACTTCAAGAAAGAACTCTTGAAGGCAAAGGAACAGGTTGTGTCAATGTGCTGGAAGATGAGCCAGAGAGGAAGACAGCTGCACTGGATGGGCAAGGAGCTTCTAAAGGAATTAAGCGGGGAAAAGAGGGTGTATCACCTGTGGAAAAAAGGGGAGGTATCCCAGGAAGAGTTTAAGGATGTTGCTAGGTCTTGTAGGAAAAAAAAATACAGCGGCAAAAACCCATTTAGAACTTACACTGGCCACTGCTGTAAAAGAGAATAAAAAAATGTTTCTAGAAATACATTAATGGCAAATGAAGGGGAAAGGACAACCTCCAGTCCTTATTAGATGTGGAGGGGAATATAGTAATGAAAGATGAGGAAAAGGCAACTTAACACCTTTTCTGCCTCAGTCTTCAAGAGTGGGACAGGCTGTCCTCAGGACAACTGGCCTCTCAAAATGGCAGACAAAGCCAGGGACCAGTATAGGCCCCTGTAACCCAGGAGGAAGCAGTAAGGGACCTGTTGAGCCACTGGGATCCTCACAAGTCCATGGGACCAGATGGGATCCATCCTAAGGTGCTGAGAGAGCTGGCAGATGAGCTGGCCAAGCTGCTCTTCATCATTTATCAACAGTCCTGGCTCACTGGAGAGGTCCCTGAAGACTGGAAGCTGCCAATGTGTTGCCCATTCGCAAGAAGGGCCAGAAGGAGGAACCAGGAAATTCCAGACTTGTCAGTCTGACCTCACTGCCAGGCAAAGTTATGGAACAGGTCATCTTGAGTGCCATCACAAATCACCTACAGGATGGCCAAGGCAGCAGGCCCAGTCAGCATGGGTTTAGGAGGGGCAGGTCCTGCCTGACCAACCTGATCTCCTTTTATGATGAGGTGACCCTCCTGGTGAATGCAGGGCAGGCAGTGGATGTAGTCTACTTGGCCTTTAGCAAAGCCTTTGGCACCATCTGCCACAACAAGCTCCTGGCAAAGCTGGCAGCTTGTGGTTTGGACAGATTCACTCTGATATGGGTCAAGAACTGTCTGGAGGGCTGGGCCCAAAGAGTGGTGGTGAATGGTGCCACATCCAGTTGGCAGCTGTCACCAGTGGTGTCCCCCAGGGATCAGTGCTGGGCCCAGTCCTGTTCAATATCTTTATTGATGATCTGGACTAGGGGACTGAGTGCAGCGTCAGTGAGTTTGCAGATGACACCAAGTTAGGAGCAGGTGTTGGTCTGTTGCAGGGTAGGAGGGCCCTGCAGAGGGACCTTGACAGGCTGGATGGGTGGGCAGAGGCCAATGGGATGAGATTTAACAAGGCTAAGTGCAGAGTTCTACACTTTGGCCACAACAATCCCAAGCAGTGCTACAGGCTGGGGACAGAGTGCCTGGAGAGCAGCCAGGCAGAAAGGGACCTGGGGGTACTGGTAGATAGTAGGCTGAACATGAGCCAGCAGCACTGGAATGAGCTGCCCAGGGAGGTGGTGGAGTCGCCAACCCTGGATGTGTTTAAGAGTCGTTTGGATGTGGTGCTTAGGGATATGGTTTAAGGTGAATCTTGTAGAGTAGGGTTATAGGTTGGACTTGGTGATCCTGAGGGGCTTTTCTAACCTGTATGTTTCTGCGATTCTGTGACAAAAGAATAGAACGTAACAGCATTGGCTCACAATTTATTTCTTGTCCTTCTAAACCAAGCTTGAAACACAGCTGGAGTCTTATCGTCATAGCAAAATGCATTTGTTTTTAATGGTGATACGATAGAAATAGGCCAGGGCTGAGTCATTTGGCATTGGCTCCTTTAGAGGCCTAGCCTCACCCTTTGAAAATGTCAGTTCTGAAACCCATGGAGAAGAGGCACTGCAGAAAGAGAGGTTATGCCACACTGCCAAAGGAAGATAAACAGAGAATGAAACAGACACCCACCACTGCATGAAATTATTTCATTTAGCATCATTTAGCATCATTGAACTGCTACTGAATGAAACAAATTATGGCTTAGACTCCATTTAGAATTTGTTTGGTGTTAAGGAACAAACCAGTCACAAAAATCAGGTCAGATCTCTGAGCAACTCAAATTAATTTCTCAGATGACTGATTTTTTTCCATCTGGTTCTGAAATTCTAAAGGAAATACACTTAGCTATCTGGCCAAATAATACTCTGGTTAATCAGACTGTCTGTAATCCTTCAGCTTGCTGAGGGGAAAATGATGATTTGCAATTCTTCCTTTTGCTAGTTTGTCCATTTTATCAGTAGCAATTTCATAATGTTAGTATTTGATAATAGCAATTGGGCCACAAAGTCTAGCAATTGGGCCACAAAGTCACAGAATGTTAGGGTTTGGCAGCGACTCCCAGAGATGATCAAGTCCAACCTCCTCCCCACCAAAGCAGGATCACCTAGGCTAGGCTGCACAGGAATGCATCCAGGCAGTTTTGAAAGTCTCCAGAGAAGGAAACTCCATGACCTCTCTGGGCACCCTGTTCCAGGGCTTCATCACCATAAAGAAGTGTCTCCTCAAGCTGAGGTGGAACCTCCTGTGTTCCAGCTTGTACCCACTGTGCCTTGTCCTATCACTGGGCACCATCAAAAAGAGCCTGGCATCTTCATCTTTACACCCACCCCTCAGGTATTGATAGGCATCAATAAGATCCCATCTCAGCCTTCTCTTCTCAAGATTAAAAAGCCTCAGGTCTCTCAGTCTTTCTTCACAGCAGAGATGTTCAAGTTCCGTAATCATCCTCACAGCTCTCCATTAGACTCTCTCCACCAGATCACAGAATCACAGAACTTCAGAGGTTGGAAAGGACCTCCACAGATCATCCAGTCCAACTCCCCTGCCAAAGTAGGATCCCCTAGGGTAGTTCACTAAGGAACACATCCAGGAAGGTTTTTAAAAGTCTCCAGAGGAGACTCCACAACCTCCCTGGGCAGCCTGTTCCAGGGCTCTGTCACCCTCACTGCAGAGAAGTTTCTCCTCATGTTGAGGTGAAACCTTCCGAGTTCCAGTTTGTATCCATCGTTACTTGTCTTATTGCTGCTGACCACCAAAAAGAGATTTGCTCCATCCACTTGACACCCACCCCTCGGATATTTGTATACATTGATCAGATCCCCTCTCAGCCTTCTCTTCTCCAGACCAAACAGCCCCAGGGGTCTCAGTCTGTCTCCATAGGGCAGATGCTCAAGTCCCCCAGTCATCCATATGGCTCTCTGTTGGACTCTTTCTAGCAGGTCCCTGTCTCTTCTGAATTGGAGAGCTCAAGCTGGACACAGTATTCCAGGTGTGGTCTCCCCAGGGCAGAGTAGAGGGGGAGAAGAACCTCCCTAGCCCTGCTGGACACACTTTTCCTGATGCACCCCAGAATGCCCCAAGGGCACATTGCTGCCCCATGCAGAACTTGCTCTCCACCACACTCCAAGATCTTTCTCCATGGAGTTGTTTTCCAACACGGCAACTCCTAACCTGTACTGTTATTAACTGCTGTTATGCCTCTCCAGACAACTGACTCTGCACTTTTTCATACTGAACTTCATGAGGTTTGCCTTTGCCCAGCTCTCAGCCTGGTCGTTGGTCTTGTCATCAACTACAAAACACCACTGGCAAAACTATTAAAATATTAACTTTAAATGCTATTTTCTCACTGCCTTTGTGCTATTACAGCTCCTTGGACATTTTTGTTCACTCTCAAGTGACCTTCCCATTTCTTTCCTTGGTTTTTGCATCCGTGAAATATGTTTTACTTGTTATGGTATTTTAATTCAATAAGACACTGATTATTTGACCAAATGTTTATGGTTGATTCTCTAAAATATCAATCATTTTGAATCCTTGGTATTTATGGCCAGCAGGACCTTTCCTGAGATGAACGTATTCTGTGTTGAGGAAAACATCTTCTATGCCCTATCCTTACTGTTTGCTGAGAGGTACATGTGTTTAGTCAAGAATATTCACAAAGAGGACGTGGGGAAGGGACAGCAATATAAATTTCTGCTTTTCTAAGACTTTTTTTTTTCCTTTGAGTCTGAATGTCAAGCTCTAGCAAATGAAGGATCTACTTACTCACCCAGCAAGTAATGCATAGGCAACAAAAGCATGAACTATAAAATGCAGATGTCATAGAATCATAGAATGACAATAGATCATAGAACGACAGAATGACAGATGTGTTACTTATCTTTCCAAAAACACTGCCAGGTGGCCAAGAAAGAACAGTACCAGGCCAGAAAGGAGACCTGATTTATTGTATCCGGCTCAGATGTCAGCTTCATTCCTGCGTCTGAAAACATCACCGTGATAGTGTGAAGGTGGTAGATGTGTGTTATTCCCATCCCTCAACTCCATTTCCTCTATTATTTCCCAAGTATGATGGTGTGGGAATTGTCTCCTGAATGTAGGTCACCTTGTGAACTGATGATTACATTAAGGTGAGAACTATCTCAACAAAGACAAGATCATCACGAATGAGCCACCAGATGTGTCAGCTCTGCTCACAGAGATAGCAGGAGTCACATATGCACTGTAATGTGACAAGGATGTAGGCCAACCAGAGCTATGATGAATGAATCAGGAACAGTGTAATACTCCTGAGCTATGCCAGCATAGGGGAGGTCACCTGGAGGCAGCAGTCCAGGAATGTTTCTCCTCTCTCCCTCTCCAACCTACCAAAGAAAGACCATGGGGTGCTAATTATCTCTCCTTCTCTCTTCCTCTTTTCTTTTCTTTCTTTCTCTATTTCTAACTAATAAATAGTCTCACTTTGATATACGAACTCGTTTGTGTCCTAATTTTACTAATGGGTATGTTCAAAAGAACTGTGTTTCCTTCCTGACTTCTGAAACGAGACAGATGGTGGCTACAGAGCCACAGAGACCTCTGTCCAACAAACCACTCTGCAACAGTCTTAATATACAGCTCACATCCCAGGACTATGGATCCCAAACTCATATTCCACCAATCTAGAGCTGAAATTATTTGGGCAAAAAGGACCCAAACAAAATGAAAACCTGTCTTGTTTTTCAGAAAATGTATAGTGGTCCTGGACTTCTGATGCACAGGATCAGCCTGGCCTGGAGGTCTTTAAGGCCAGGTTGGATGGGACTCTGAGCAACCTGATCTAGTGTGAGATCTCCCTGCCAATGGCATGGGAGTTGGAAGTGGATGATTCTTGAGGTCCCTTCCAGTCCTGACAAATCTGGGATTCTATGGTCTCAGCTGGTTGTGCATGTCTGCACTGTGGATGCTTCCATCATATGCTGCTTTGCCTTCTAAACAGCTGTTCTGAAACCATTGCTTTGAACAGCTCCCATCTTTTGTGATGATTACCTGGGCGTATGATTTGACTCCCAAAACTTTTAATTGACTTAAAATTAGGGTAATTTTTCCAAGCATTGATACTACCTTGGGCAAAGTCCTGTCACTGTTTAGTTTTTGTACTTAATTTGGTTGATGTAACAAGGCAGAGACCCCTCAAATACTAAACCTTCTGCAGTGTAGTAGGCTGACTCAAATCCTTGGAACCACAATCATCAGACTACCTGAAAACTAGAGTTTTGAGGTGAAAGCTATCAAATTGTAAAGTAGAAACATAAAATCAGAGTTGCTTAGGTTGGAAAAGACTTCTGAGATCATCAGGTTCAACTATAAACTTGGCACTGTCAAGTTCACCACTAAACCATGTCCCTTAGCATGACATCTACACCTATCCTAAACACCTCCAGGAATGGTGATTCAACTGCTTCCCTGGGCAGCCATGTCCAGTGCCTCAAAACTCTTTCAGTATTTTTCCTAGTGTCCAGCCTAAACCTTCCCTGGTGCAACTTCAAGCCATCTCCTCTTGTGACACCCACTTCACTACAACCCCCTTTCGTGTAGTTGTAGAGAGCAAGGTCTCCCCTCAGCTTCCTTTCCTCTGGACTGAAAAGTCACAGTTCCCTCAACTGTTCCTCCTCAGACCTCTTCTCCAGACCCTTCACCAGCTTTCTGGCCCTTCTCTGGGCATGCTCCAGCACCTCGACGTAATGAACCGCAGCACTCAAGTTGTGACCCCACCAGTGCTGCGTACACGGAAATGATCATTTTCCTGGTCCTGTTGGTCACGCTACTCCTGATCCAGTCCAGGATGCTGTTGGCCTTCTCGGCTACCTGAGCACATTGCTGGCTCATCTTCGGCTGGCTGTCAGCCAGCACTCCCGGATCTTTTTCTCCCGGGCAGCTTTCCAGTCACTCTGCCCCAAGCCTGTAACGCCGCAGAGCCTGTTGTGACCCAAGTGCAGGACCCGGGAGAATGGACCACAAATGCGTGCCCTGAAGCGCGGAACATATGTAACGCGGACAATGCCCATCCTTTCAGAAGGCAAGCAAAGAACAGGGCCTTTGCGCCACAGCGGTGGTTGCGCCGCCGGGGGTGCATATGCCCCCCGACGCCTCCCGCTTCGAGACCGCCCCCGCCCCATCACTTCCTCCCCGCAGGGGCGGGGCCGTGACGCCACGCCGGGCGAGGAGCGGCAGGGCGCCGCAGTGCGGGCTGGAGGTGCTGGTGCTGAGGTGACGCCTGCACGCACCTGCGTGGCCACGCCATGGTTCGCTTCGGGTTGACCGTCGTCCGGCAGTGAGTACCGCGGCACACCGTCCCGGGCAGCGCCGGGCCTTGCCCTTGCCTTCGCCCCTTTTCCCCGCTGCGCTGCGCTGCGCTGCCCTGCTCCGCCGGCGGTGCCGGGAGGGGTCGTGACATCGGCGGGGTTCCGTTACCCTCCCCCCGTCCCCGCCTCGGGGCAGTCGGCTGAGCGCGCGCGCCGCTCCTTCAGGGCCGCAGCTGCTACCAGGGGGGCGGGCGGCGTGTCCCGGCAAGTAGCCCCGGTAGGCGGAGCAGGGGAGCGCTGGGCCAGCCCCTGAGGGAGGCGGGCTGGGTTATGGGGGGCAGTGACGCTGGCGGGCGGTTGTCTGCATACGGCCTCTCGTGTTGCCGGGTCTGTTCCCCAGCGGCTTCCTCCTGTGCTGGAGTGCATTAGTGAAGAGGTTCGTTCATAGCGGCCTGGCGTGGCAGCGCTGGAAGTACTCCGTTATACCTAACGTTAGTGTGCGCTGCGACCCCTTAGGTGACTGCTCATGAGACCTTTCTCCTGCCGGAAGGAAGCTTTCTGATGGGGCGGAAAGCTCGTGTAGAAGTGGTGGTCGAACGTTGTGGAATGTTAATCGTCGTTTGTGACTTCGTTAAAATCTTTGAGGTGTTTTTCCCATGGAATCGTTAAGGTTGGAAAAAAACTCTTAAGGTCATTGAGTCCAGCTGTCAACCCAACACCAGCATGTTCACTAAACTGTATCCCGAAGTACCAGATTTACACAGTTTTTTAGCACCTTCAGGGATGGTGACTCCACCACTACCCTGGACAGCCAGGTCAAGTGCTCGTAAGTTGTAAACTCGTCCAATACACTGTGGGTATCAACAAAGCTGTGACCTTAACTAGACTGAAGTAGATCCGACTCCCTGCAATTGAAAGTAGTTAACTGTTTAATTTTTATAAAAGGTATTTTTTCCCCTCTTTAACACAATACATTTTAATATTCAATCAGTGCAATTGGAGCAAAGACTTTTTTCTTGATTTTTCTACTGTGAGGAGTTGCCCTTGACTTCCCCTGAAAAACCTGTATCTGCTGACTTGGTCTTGCAGTTGCACCCTAACTTTTGGATCAGCTAGAAAATCTGTAGACCTGAAAAAATTTGACCTTAGACTCTTCAGGTGGAACTCTGACAGGCACTTCAGAAAGATACAGTTCATTCACCACCAAATGAGTGGGACTTCATCAGACTGTGCTTGTGTGCACTGTGCTACCTTAGTGTTTCTTGGAAAACTTCATGTTATGATCTTCCCCCACCTCTACCCCAACTGATGGACTCCATCCAGCTTGCTGTATTTTCCTGAAGCTGGAAGTAGCTCCTGGGATGTGGAATGCACCTGAAAAGTTAAACTGCAACCCCCAGTGCAGGAAACTAGGAAACTGTTTGAAGTGTACTAAAATACAGTATTTTCTCTTAAAGGTATCAGCCTGCTGTTCTCAAGTTATCTGATTGGGAGTCATCTTGAGAACTTCTGTACAACAGCATTGATAACTCTCTGTGTGAAAACCAAGCAGCACACTTGACTTTAGTACTGCAAAAACCTTAAGTGACGTTTCAGAGAGAAGTGGAGTCTCAGCAAAGTCAGGATGCTTAACTTTGTCCCTGTCAAGTATAGCTGTTAAGTTTTCCTGTGTAAACAACTCTACCCTGGTGAGACCACACCAGGAATACGGCATCTAGTTTTGGGCTCCCCAATTCAAGAGAGACAGGGATCTGCTGGAGAGTGTCCACTGGAGAGCTAAAAGGAAGATTGAGGGACTTGAACATCTCTGCTATGAAGACTGAGAGACCTGGGCCTGTTTAATCTTGACAAGAGAAGGATGAGAAGGGATCTTAGTGATGCCTATCAATATCTGAGGGGTGGGTGTCAAGATGAAGGTGCCAGGCTCTTTTTGGTCTTAGGAAAAAGTTCTTCAGTACAACGGTGATGAGACCCTAGAATATGTTGCCCAGGGAAGTTGTGGATGTGTGACGGTTTGGGAGTTCCCCGCCCCCCCACACTTGTAAAATGACCCAGACTAGAACTCAGCCTGCTGGAAGTTAAGAGATGAAGCTATATTTACAGCTTNCCCACCCCTACACCTTACCCCACAGTTTGCCTTACGCCCAAGGAGGCGTATTTTGGAGGATTGGCCTGGGGGGGGGAGATTAGAAGAAAAGTAGTTAGTGAAGTTATTCAGCAGAGAGGAGAAGCCAGAGCTAGACCGCCCGAGATGCTGTGTCCCATGACACCCGCTGCCAGCTCGAGAAACTGTCTTACCTTTTTGTTTTGGGTACTTTTTCTAAACATCTCAGCAAGCCTATGAGTGAAGTAGACATTACCATTGTTTCCTTTCACAGCCTATAGTATAATTTTCTCTATTAAAATATTCCAATTAGCTCAAACCAGCACAGGATGCCTCTTCCCTGGCAATGTTCAAGGCCACATTGCCTGAGGCTTTGTGCAGAGTTGAGAGGTGTCCCTGCCCACAGCTGGAAGGTTGGAGTAGATGATCTCTTAAGGTCTCTCCCATCCTTAGCCATTCTATGAAATAGTGATATTGACTACTTGAAAATTATCTGAGGGGTTTTTTTTGGGGGGGAGGATGGATTGTTTGTTTTTTTGTTTCATTTTGTAAAGTCCTTTTTAAAAGAGGCTGTGCTGTACTGCGTCCTATTTTTTCATATTCAGACTCTGGTGTCTCCTGTTGGTATCCAATACAATAATGTTTTGAACATTCCTAATGTCATTGTGAAATAATTTTCTTGCGTTTTTAATCTCTTGCAGTGGAGAAACAAGATACAACAAAGACAAGATACTGCAAGGTTAGTGTCAGTTTTTCTGATAGCTTGTTAGAGATGGAAAATTAATTATTCTTCCCTGACAGAGCACTGAAACAGGCTGCCCAGAGTGGTCATGTGGTCTCCTACTGCTACTTTCAGAACTCACCTGAATGTGTTCCTGTGTGACCTGCCCTAGGTGGTCCTCCTCTGGCAGGGGGGGGTTGGACTGGATGATCTTTTGAGGTCCCTTCTAACCCCTAACATTCTGTGATTCTGTGAAGCAGTGTTTCAGTGTTACTTATAATCAAAATAATTATGAATTCAGGTGATCACAGAATGTTTGGAAAATTAGTAATTTTATCTCTCACAAAACCAGACAACTGGAAGAGTCCTTGGTAGCCAATCATTACTGACACTACGCATCATTACCACCCCAACAGTAAGTTTGTGAAGTCAAAAAGGACCTCTTTCAAAGCAAACCTACAGAGATGGCAGTGGTAGTTTGAAGAAGTGCTCAAGACTTGTTTAAAAACTTCCAGAGCTCTTTTTCACAAATAAAAGAACTTGGTATGAGTGTGGTGAGGCACTGGAACAGGTCGCCAGAGAAGCTGTCGATGACTCATCCCTGAAAATGTGTAAGACCAGGCTGAATGATGCTTTGAGCAACCTGGTCTAGTGGAAGGTGTCCCTGCCCATAGCAGAGGAGTTGGAACATGATTATCTTTAAGGTCCCTTCCAACTCAAAGTGTTCTATGAATGTTACAGCTTTGTCTCTCTGATGCAGTTCTTGATTCTCCCACAGGTTCTCTGAGCAGCTAGTTTCACAGAGTCCTCTGGCTGAAAACAATTTTTGGAAGGGCTGCTGCATTTCAGCTGGGTTTGCTCTATCAGCATGCTCTTTGAAGCTGCATGAGCATTGGTGTCACTGTGGAGGGTGGAGTAGGGAAGAGGAAGAGCCCCCAACAGATTGTGTTTACCTCAGGTGTGAGACTCTTGTGAAACTGCAAGCATTTGCTGCTTTTGTTCTTACTGCTTCACTTCTTCAGGGTGTCATCAACAGTGAAGAATGGGGAGAAGCAATCATTTTGTATTTGTCAGGTCTTAACTCTCCCAATGTTCATTTTTTTTTTTTGCCCATGATAAGTATTTTGGTATCAAAACCATCAGCTCAGTTGTATTGTCCTCTTTCTTGCTTATAATCAAAACATTGACTTTCAGTTGTGACATTCCTTTTGCAGGAAACCTACCAGTGACCATTCTAAACAGGACAAGTGATTGTAGAAAGTGTAGGCCTCTGATTTAAGTTTAAATTTGTCATATGTATACCGGAATATAAATATAATCCATAATCTCCCTAGCCTGTACTTCCTTTTTTCATAAGATTTGTGTGACTGAGTTTAGGAAAGACCAGAGGAACAGTCGCTTTACTGAAGGAGAAGCATTTTATTGGGTCAGGCCAGTCCCAGGCACAAATCCAGGCTAGGTGCAGAGTGGATTGAGAGTATTATAGAATCATAGAATCAGTCAAGGTTGGAAAGGACCACAAGGATCATCTAGTTCCAAACCCCCTGCCATGGGCAGGGACACCTCACACTGCATCAGGCTGTCTAGAGCCTCATCCAGCCTGGCCTTAAACACCTTCAGTGATGGGGCTTCCACCACCTCCCTGGGCAACCCATTCCAGGGTCTCACCAGCCTCATGGTGAAGAACCTCTTCCTAAGATCCAGTCTGAATCTACCCATTTCTAGCTTTGTTCCATTCTGTCCAGTCCTATCCCAGCCTAAAAAGTCCCTCCTTAGTCTTCTTGTAGGCCCCCTTAAGATATTGNTTCTTGTAGGCCCCCTTAAGATATTGAACGGTCACAATACAAAGAGTAGCTCTGAAGAAAGAGA
>VWYK01056703.1:0-15975 GCA_013399775.1 Semnornis frantzii | reverse complement strand
CTATGATTCTATGATTATATCTGCTTGGACAGTAGCCTCTAAGCTCATCTTCTTACAGTTCTAAAGCTCATATTCCTATTTTACTGAAGGGTCCTAAGCACAGACAGATGAATTGAAAAATGTGATGGATTTTATTTGTCTCTAGCCATTTTATAAATTAGGCATGCATTCTAAGTTGGTCATTTGAGCACTTCTTAAACCAAAGGGGGGTAAAAACTTCAGGTGTTCTAAAAACATGATGAATCTCAGCAAATTCAACACATATTTTAGTATGGCAAGAACTGTCCTCTGGAAGGGTCTACCTCTCTCCGTGGGCCACAGAGACAGCTTGATTAATGAATTGAGACTAAATACTTTTTATATAAAGCTACTTTGGCATCACTTGTTTGCCAGCATTGCTACCAAGTATTTGAAGATGGTAAAAATAGATGAAATAGATGAATTGAGGTCAAACAGGAGATCTGTAGC
The DNA here is from genome assembly GCA_013399775.1 of Semnornis frantzii. Lineage (NCBI taxonomy): Eukaryota > Metazoa > Chordata > Aves > Piciformes > Ramphastidae > Semnornis > Semnornis frantzii. The sequence continues at coordinate 15,507 of VWYK01056703.1, read as the reverse complement.
TAAGGTAGAAACAATACATAGAACACTATCACTGGATGGCATCCTGAACAGTCTAATAAAGCTGTCCTTAGTTTGTGTCCACATAGGTAGTTTTGACCTCTGGACTTTGTTCTGGAAAGAACATAGGAAAACAATTTTCTTCTACCATATTTTCTAAAAATAGGTTAAGAAGGCCTAAACTGATCACTTTCAGAGTAGAAGGTAGCAAATTTCATTTTGTAGGGTATGCAAAGAGCTATAGAAGAAGATTGAAAACTGTTAACTAAATAGTTTGGGTTTGTTTTTTTTTTTCTTTTAATAGATTCTGCACAAATAAAGTGTTTGAGAGCTTGGATTTTTATTTTATTTTTAGGGTTTTTTGGTTGGTTTTTGTTTGTCTTTTTTTTGTTTTGTTGGTTTTGTTTGTTTATTTGTTTGTTTGATATTATTCAGCCCACTCTAAACCTTGACTTAATTTTGGACAATGATATAAATCATGAGCTCTTTGCTTCTTTCTAGAAAAGCAATGATTAAATATCCAACCTACATATGTTTGGATTTGCTTTTTTTTCTTTTTAAAAATTGGATTCTATCATAAATTGCTCATAATTATATATATATGAACAGAGAATAATCACAAATACGAAGATCACCTTGCTGTAAAATCTATCTAGTGAGAATTTGTTGCATAATTCATCTCAGATCTATTTATAATCTCAGTTGTTTTATAGTTTATCTGTCATTCTAAGCTATATCCATGTTACAGAGTTTGCAGGACAATTTTCTGCACATACTTATTCCCAACATCCACTGTTTAATCATAGAACCAAATAAAATTGTTCCAACTCTCCTGTCCTTCCTCACTGCAAGGAATTAAAGCAAGCAACACAAATTACTTTTCAAGCTAAGATAAAATTAATCTACAAAAAGAAAGGGCTTATTTGGATGAGAAAACATGAATCACTGATTGCTCAGTTCCTGTAGAAATTGATTTCTTCAACCATTTATATTCTTCTGGAGTCAAAAGTGGTTTATCACTGGTGGAATTCTGTAATTGACCATGAAATTCCTAACACAGTCAACTCAGCAGAAGAATTACAGAGCCTTTAGAGGCTGCCTGACAGCACTCCTTGTAGACATGTTTAAACTGGTCTTCTTTTACATTAGATTTACTTGACTATGGCTAACTTGCATTGTGGCACCTTGACATGTTAGAATCACAGCTAGGGTGGATGAAAAGTGTTGAGAGGAGCCTAATTTCGCTCAGGAGAAGGACATAATTCTGGTATCATGTCTGTAGATTTTTCCATCTGCTTCTGACAGTCTTAAATTCTGAAGTATCACCAAGCTTTAATCACAGCCTCCCTGTAAACAGGACTGTTTGGTTTAGAGCTACTACTTTAGCCTAGCTTTTACTTGCAAACAAGGATAGGAATTTTCCAGAGACTGTGAGTAAATAAAGTTAGGGATTGGACACAGAATAATAAGTGATAGGTTTATATCATCCCATTCATTTGCTGGATAGCTTATACTTGGTAGCACAAATTTGCTCTGCCCTTTTTTCCTCTTTCTCTCTTCAGCTTTGCTTGCTTGCATGATTCCCTTCTGACCTTCTGCTGGCTCAACTGACTCACACTGTCTCTCTGAGGTACTAGGAAAAGAAAGGGGAGGGTGGATGGGGAGGCTGCCAGCAGTCCCTTTGGGCTGCCCAGGGTGGAGAAAATGGAATTACTATATGAGGGAGTCCTTGCATTGTTGTTGAGTTGTAAATACATGTACATATATTTCCTGTATGTTCATTGCATTTTATAACTCTGTATTTTAGCCCAATTTTATAAATGCATATTTCATTTTACTTCAGAGTTTGGTAATTAACTCCTGGGGTAAATTCCAGTTTGTTTGGGTCCAAATCTAACCCAGAACAAGGACATTTTTGTTACTCTTACATTTTCCTTTACAGCATCTCATTCTGGTAGGTTTTTTTCAGTTACTGCTCCTTTAGTCACAGTATATTCTAATGTGGTATAATGAAGAGTTGTGTTGAGCTATCTGACCCCAGATGAGCTATTTCAGGTCTTAAACCAGCACAGGTATGTTAGCCATGTGCCTCAGAGGAATTAATTTGCTCTGTTGGGGAGCATTGGCATGAGATAAAGGAGTATGCTAATAAGACTATCCTTTTTTTTTGTATCTAATTTAGCATTGAATACTAAGTTAAACACCTCTGCACTGAACCTCAGCCTGCCTCTAGGTAAACCTCTTTAAAGTGACTGCCTAGCAAATGCTGACAGGAGAGAAAAGTGCTGAAGAATATTGGTTGTTTATCTATGCAGCCAACTGTTATCTCCTGAGTGTGCTTTGAAGGCTCAGGCTCCTGAAATTACTTTGGGTTGTTACACCTTTCGATTCAGGTATTCCACTGAGAGAATCAGATGTATCAGTGCCCATGAGTTCACCTCTTTCTTCCATGTCTTACAAGGAGAGGCTGAGGGAGCTAGGGTTGTTCAGCCTGAAGAAGAGGAGAGTTAGAGGGGACCTCATCACTCTCTACAGTGAACTGAAGGGCAGTTGTAGTCAGGTGGGGGTCAGGCTTTTCTCCCAGGCAACTTGTGACAGGACTAGAGGGCATGGTCTGAAGCTGTGCCAGGGAAGGTTTAGTTTGGATCTTAGGAAGCAATTCCTCATGGAAAGGATAATTAGACACTGGAATGGACTGCCCAGGGAGGTGGTGGAGTTACCATCACTGGTGGTCGCTGAGAGAAGATTGGATGTGGGATTTGGTGCCATGGTTTAGCTGATGTGGTGGTTTTAGGTTATAGGTTGGACTTAATGATCTCAGAGGTCTTTTGTGTGTTGGATATGTCCAGAGAGGGAGATTCTACAACTCCTGTGGGCAGCCTGTTCCAGTGTTCTGTCACTCTCACAGGGAAAAAGTTTTTGCTCTTGTTTCCATGGAACTTCCTATGCCTCAGATTCCACTCGTTGCCCCTTGACCTGTCATTGGGCATCATCAAGCAGAGCCTGGTTCCATTCTCTTGGCACTCACTCTTTACATCTTTACAAACATGAACGAGTTCTCCCCTCAGTCTCCTCCTCTCCAAGCTAAAGAGCCCCAGCTTCCACAGTCCCTCCTCATGAATTAGTTCTCTCCTCAGTCTCCTCCTCTCCAAGCCAAAGAGCCCCAGCTTCCACAGTCCCTCCTCATGAATTAGTTCTCTCCTCAGTCTCCTCCTCTCCAAGCTAAAGAGCCCCAACTTCCACAGTCCCTCCTCATGAATTAGTTCTCTCCTCAGTCTCCTCCTCTCCAAGCTAAAGAGCCCCAGCTCCCACAGTCCCTCCTCATTTCTTTAACAGCAGTTTGCTGGGCAGAGACTCCATGAGCTGAAAGCAGCATTAATCCTTACCATGCAATTATCTTGAAAACAGAGTGATCATAGTCAGAATACTACCTTGTATCTAATTTTGAGTCTTGGAATTTCCTGATTGTGACATTAAAACAGAACAAGGAACTTCTAATAAGCATGAAAAATGTCACTTTTTCTCCTATTCCAAGGAGATATTTCACAGAGACTTGAAGTATGTACAAAGCATTTGTTACACACCTTTACATATTTTGTATCTGTGGTAATATGTTATAAAAAAAAAACATTAACCCAAGGGCAATGAAATGAAAAAGTTGTGATTTTCCAGTATGTTAGATTTGGGAAACAATCTTGTTTTGTGCCAGTGAGTTTGTTGCCTGCTGCTATGCTTAGTAGGGATGGAAAACATTGCAGAGATAAATGGAGGGCGATTCCAGAAAACTATTCTAAATGAAGAGTTTAAAGGTACATCTACACACAGTTAGATGCAGAGTAAAGCTAGTCTAATCCATCAGTATGACCCAGGACAGGTATAAAGTCACAATTAAAATTCTGATCCCTCAGTATGGTCCAGAACATGCATAAAGTCACAATTAAAATTCTGGGGTGCTACGTTATTTACCGCCAAGAACTGCTGAGGTAAAATAAGTGTTTATTTCATTTAATCTCTCATGTCCTTCATTTCTAACTGCTGCTTTGTGCTGAAAATCTCATGCCTAGATTGTTTTGACCTCAAAATAAGAATTTGTCCCAATTAATAATGCCCTTGTAAATGGAAATGCAGTGATATACAAACAGCAAGTGTTCTAGATGTATTATATTTCAGGCAAACATGTAAGGGTGTGATCCATTCTCCTAGTAAATAAAATGGAAAAGCTGAAGCCAGATATTAAATAGCTTCAACTTCTGCACTTCTGTGTGTAAAACCATAGAAACACTTAGGTAGATCTGTCACTACTCACATTAGGAAACCCAGATTACCTTGACTAAAATGGCAAGTGCTTGCTAACAGATCAAAACAATCACATAGTTTTACTAGCAGCTGTTTGAAAACGTGGAGAACACTGCAAAATAGAGAAAATGAGAATATTACACTCTGTGCTCTTTTTACAGTCCAGGAAAACTGAATTCCTATTTCCATCATCAAAAGACTGATGCATGTACAGGCCCCTGCATACATACACACAAATCCCCTTCTACGGAAAGGATTCTTACAGGGCTATGATACAGCAAAACATTTGATTTTGTGGAGAGTTGGCAAAACCTGCAAGCTTTATCCTGCTGAAAAGAATATCTAACCCTCTCTTTAGTAAAGCCTGTTGTGGTAAGATGAGGGGCAATGGATTCAAACTAAAGAGTAGATTTAGATTGGATGTAGGAACAAGTTCTGCACCGTGAGGGTAGTGGAACCACAGAACAGGTTGCGCAGGGAGGAGGTTAGGGCCCCATCCCTGTGGATTCTGTGATATACATAATCTTCTTTCAGATTTTGTCTGGTAAAATGAAAAACAAACCTTAATTTCATTAACATTTAAAAAAATATTATTATAACATGAATACATTAATATAACACAAATATTTAAAATTGTACTGTAGCATATAGAATCATAGAATGATATTATGCTCCTGTTTTATGGGCTGACTGTTCCTCCATACTCTTCATCTGTTGTTATGTTTAGCCTCATACATGAAGCTACTCTGAGGACATAGTGAGGATTTTCCCTTGAGCATCAACCAGCTTAGTCTGTTGCCCTAACAGTTGTTTCAATCACTTTATCAGACTAATAGAGACAGAGAGGTCTCACTCTCAAAAGAAAGAAGTCTTTTTGTTTATTTTTCTGCAAGTAAAATATGAAAAGAGCACTTTGACTTTACCAAAACAAAATTTCCTCAGAGTTGATGCCCTCTCATCTCCAGAGTGGCAGTGTTTTGTTTAAACCACTCAGAGAAAGTAGTGTTACACAGACATCTCCTTTAAATGGAGTCCTGCATGCTATCCTTTTGCAGTTGCCTATCTAGACAGCAAAAATGCTCCATGCACTCCAAACCTACCAGAGAGCCATAGAATCATAGAACCATAGAATGGTGAGGCTGGAAGGGACCTCAAAGNCCCCTTGTCCTGTCATTCCCAGACCTTGTCAATAGTCCCTCCCCAGCCTTCCTGTAGGCCTCCTTCAGATACTGGAAGGCTACTCTAAGGTGTCCTGGAAGCCTTCTCTTCTGCAGGCTGCAGAGCCCCAACTCTCTCAGCCTGTCCTCATAGCAGAGCTGCTGCAGCCCTCTGAGCATCTTGGTGGCCTCTCTGGACCCACTCCAACACTTCCATGTCCTTCTTGTGCTGGGGGCTCCAGAACTGCACACAGGACTCCAGATGGGGTCTGACAAGAGCAGAGTAGAGGGACAGAATCCCCTCCCTTGCCTTGTTACCCACACTGCTCTTGATGCAGCCCAGCACACAGTTGCTGTCTGGGCTGCATGCACACACTGCAACCTAGTAAACAATATTGAATATGAACATAATAAATATGAATATTGAATATGAACATAGTAAATGTGAATATAGAATATGAACATAGTAAATAATATTGCTATATATAATAATATCAAATATTGCTATATGTAATAATATTAACCAATTCAAAGGCTACATTTTAGTAATGAGTTAATTACATTGTGTTATGTGAAGGCAGTCCAGGAACTACTCAATTACTGGTATGATGGCTAGAACATTACATGCATATGTAAGAAAAACTTATGAGAGCATAGTAGAACAGATTTAAAAATATCCACACTGAAACAGAGGTCTTCTTTATGATGCATGGCCACCTGCTCCAGGGTCTATTCCACTAATGTATTCAGGTTGTTCATTAGCACCTACATCAGTGATGCTGAATCAGAAGGAATGCCCAGCTCTTTCTGGATGCTCAGAATCATTCTTATTAAACTCATTTCAGGGTAGACTTGAAATGTGGTGCTGCCATCAGAGAAGGAGTCCTGTTAGAATTGGCACTAGTATTGGTGTTATCTGTCACCCTCTCAGTTTTTAGTCATTATTGCCTAGCCTCTAGTCCCAATGTGGCAAGCTGAATATCAGATGAGCTCCCAAACACTGTCAGAGAATGTAAAGCAGGGAGCTTACATTTTACCTTGTTAAGAGAATTAAGGATGGATTTAAAATCACTTTTAAAGTCACTTTTAAAATTAGTTACTATTGCTCAGATAATGTCTTCTGTGGCCTCCTTATTTACACCAACACAGGAACTGTCTTATTCCACAAACTGTCTTATATTCATGTTTCATTTTACATATGTGCTAAACAAAAACAAAATCCCTGCTGGGTTACAGGAGAGAGAAAAGGAGCTGAGTTCTACTAATGCTAAAGTGTTACCTGTCCAGACTTTCTGAAACAGCATCTGGTACAAGCAAGAACAAAACCCTCCTCTTAAACCAAAGGTGAATTCTAGGTGGGTTTTATAGAGCAAGATGTATACATTTCAGAGGCCAGCAGAACATTAAATTTGTATAATAGCAATACATATACACCAAATAGTACTAGATGGAAATTAGCTCCAGAAGTAACAATCTTGCATCTTGCTTTACAGTAGAAAGGATTTTTTCAACAAATGCTAAGTTGGGCAAGAAATATTTTTGTTGTTGTTCTGGTCCTGACTCAAGTTTAGCACAGAGATTGTTGGGGGAATTACAGAATGGCAGAGATTGGAAGGGACTTCTGGAGATCAACTCTCTTGCTAAAGCAAATTAACATACATCACAAAGGACAGGAATGTACCCAGGCAGGTTTTCAAAGTCACTGTGGAAGATGACTTCACAACCTCTCTGGGCAGCCTATTCCAGTGTTCTGTCACCCTCATTGTAAAGAAGTTTCTCCTCATGTGAAGGTGAAACTTTTTATGTTCCGCTTTGTAGCTGTTGCTCCTTGTCTCATTGCTGTGCACCATCAAAAAGAGATTGGCCCCAGTCACTTGACACCCAACTCCCTGATATTTATAGACATTGATGAGATCTCCTCTCAGTCTTCTCCAGAGTAAACAGCCCAAGGGCTCTCAGTTTCTGTCCACAGAGGAGATGCTCAAGTCCCCCAGTCACCCTTGTGGCCCTCTGCTGGACTCTCTCCAGCAGGTCCCTGTCCCTCCTCAATTGGGGAGCACAAAACTGGACACAGTATTCCAGGTGTGGTCTCACCAGGGCAGTGTAGAGGAGAAGAACCTCCGTAGCCCTGATGGACACACTTTTCCTGATGCTCCTCAGGATGTCATTGGCTCTTTTAGCCACAAGTGCACATTGCTGGCCCATGCAGAACTTGCTGCCCACCAGCACTCCAAGGCCTTTCTCCATGGAGTTGCTTTCCAGTAGGGCAGCCCCCAACCTGTACTGGTGCCTGTTGTTATTCCTCTCCAGATGCAGGACCCTGCACTTGTCCTTATTGAACTCCATGTGGTTCAGTGTGGTTCATTTCCACCAGCAGTGAGATCCCTTAAGCAAAACTCTGCACTACAAAACATTGCAGCATAAAAGCACTTTTTGAAGTTATTCCTGAGTGCAATCATGTGGAAAATGTTATTTGCTCCCACTGGTGGTCAAATTAAAAATATAAATAAATAATTTTAAAGAATTTTAAAGTAGAAGAAAAGTTTAATAGTTTTTATATTAACTTGTTTAAAGTACATTATTTTATTTTCCAGGAAACTGTTCATAAAATATTAACTGCTGCAATGATTTTCCCCCTCCCCAAGAATGTATTAACTCATAAGCACATGGAGCTATCATTGCAAATGTTTTGGAGCATGTGCTACAGCATTTATCCTCAGGAGCCTTGCAAAGCAAAGTGGGAGCTGTGAATTATGACAATATCTACAGAAAAGAATAAACAATAAACCCCCTACTGTTTGGCATTAGATTTACCATTCTTTGTCTAAATAAAGAAGGTATTTGATATATAACATATATTTTCTAGACAAGATGGTTATACAATAATGAAATAGTGATTAACCAAGTATATTATCCTGTCTTCTCTGGCTAAAGAAGATTTTATTAAGTAATATGCCTATTAGGGGGGGGATTATAATCTAATGTGAGACAAAGTTTCAATATAAGGCTGAAATGAAGCATTAACTTTATCCATCTGTGTGAGCACATTGGACACAGTATGGGTTTCAGCTGTGTTCCCTGGCTTCTATTTTGTCAGAGTATTTTTTTTAATCCTATGTTTCTTGGGGTTTGTTTGTTTGGGTTTTGTTGTTGCTGTTTTCTATATGGAATCAATAGGTCCAGCAATTGATTTACCTAAGTGATTGGACATCTAAAATTACTGCATAGAATTTGGCACATCACTTTCTCCTGGGTTCAGTCACCTGGATTTTCTTTGCTTGATACTGAAAGGGCAAAATACATGGAAAGATGTGAAAACCCATTGATAAGTTAAACTCTGTTGCAATCAATCAAACTGAACACTCAAATCAAACATCCTTGTCTAGAGTTTTTACAGATCAAGTTAATAAGTTTTCTGAAGTAATGAAAAACACTAAAGAAAAATGTCAGCCAATGTTTTCCATTAAAAAAAAAAAAGTTATTACTCCTATTTTTATTTTTTTTTATTATAATTATTATTATGGATATTTGGATTTGTTTCTGTTCATTCATTTCCCAGCAGGTGTCTCTATACTGCAGCTTTACTGGCAAAGAATGAGGAAGCAGGCTAATTGTTTTTTTAAAAAAAAAAATGTTTAAAGGAAGAAATTAGTTAAAAATAGTCAAATTAAACCTTACTATGACATCACACAACACCAAAGGGAAGGAAAAAAACCCACCCAAAAACCCCACCAAGCAACCCAAAAATAAGACAGAAAAGACTCTAAAGAAGGTTGGCTTATGACATGTCATGGGTACATTACAAACACATGCATACAACACAGAACTAAAATGGCCTTAATGAATTACTAATCCCAACAAAAAGAGAAAAAAAAAGGTTTGGATTGGTGCACTGAAAAACTGATAGTAGCAAAAACTAAAGCCTGATTTGTTGGTAAGTTCTGGGAAGCACTGTAACCTTGCCTATGTCCACAGATATATAACCTGTATAACAACTGCTGGAATTTCTCTGCAGCAGCAGCTGGAATGAAAACATTGAAGTCTTGCAAAGGAAATGTTGCAGCCTTTTCTGGGGACGTAGATGTGGAGGTTAATGAAGACTGTAGGGGGTTTAGAAGAGTGAAAGGAAGAAAAGCACAAGTAGTAAAAGAAAATGATGGTTATGAGTAAGAATTCTGGTTTGTCTTGGCTGGAGGCAGACAAAAGCAACTTCATTTCATTTGCAACCAGATGCAAAACAAAACAAAACAAAAAAAACCCTCAACAAACAAAAAACCATTTTATCACTTAATTGGCAACATGTAATCTTTTCAACCAAATAAAATTTATGTTTTGATGGATCCCAGTTGTATTCCTACGCTGATCTAAATGGAATGAAAATCCTGACTTATCATATAAAAGGACTAGAAATCTGTTTAGCATTTGATTTTAATTGCAGATTTCATGGACCAGAACACTCTGAGATGAATAACTGATGATGCTGAGAAACATCTGAAATTCCATGTCTGATTCACAATCAGGAATCAGACCTCTGCAAAGCTGGGTTTTAAAAGCCTTCCTGTTCACAGAAGCAGTGTTTCAAAGCGAGTGAAATCCAATACTCCCCAGTTTATCAATAATTTGCTGAGTATTTGATAAGAGTTCAGTGAGCCAGAAAAGGGCACGTGACAAGTTTTCTTTTTTCTCATAAAAACAGCAAAGAAGTGAGAGATGAAAAGGCCCAGTTAGAACTTTACAGCAAGCAGTTAGGGTATTCATGGAACATTAATTTGTACGACTTCTATTTTTGGCACAGGAACAGGAAGTGATATAACACCACACGTGTCCCTTGCATCAAATTTATTTCTCATGCACAGGAAAAAAACAAGAGAAATTAATTGCAGTGTTAATAAAGTAATGGGATTAAACAGGATTATATCATCAGACCAGAATTCCTTTTAAAAAATGTTGTTTCTTTTGCAATCTCATGCGCAAGGCGTTGCGAGGCGTTTATGTTGCTATCCTCTATGCTTTTTATTTATGGACTCTTTCTGTTCTTCAGTATTATTTATAAGGATTCTCTCAAATCCCAGTGCATACTCAAATGTGAAGTTATTCGATACTCTTTGGCCATAAATCATTGTGCTGTTATTAAGACTTCCCTGCCACATTAATTCTTAAGCTTTAAACATAACAGCACAGAGTGGAACGTGGGAAATTCATAGTGCTGTCAAAATCCAAAAGTTTAAATGTCACACTGGGGAAGCAACATTCTGCAATAATAAGAAAGCTATCACTGAGGAAAAAAAACTTTAAGAGATCTAGCCTAAAGCAGTTACTTTGGATAGTTAACTCTAATATTTTTTTTTTTTTTGGTCTTGTTTCCTTTATGAACATTTACTGTGCCTTCAAAGTGTCAACAAAATGACAGAAAAGTTTATAGATGTTTACTTCATTGATTCTGCAGTGAGAACTCCTTCCTTTTCTAAAGATTCCTAAGGGTAGGCAAAGCCAGATGATTTTATTTTCACTTACTTTACTCAAACAACATAGTTCTTTGGTGCAAGAAGAAATTCCTTATTTCTTAAAGAAGAAAGAAGGAGGAGGGGGAAAAAGCCCTGAGATTTCTGAGATTCCTTCTCTGCAAGACAGGACTGAACTCTGTCAGCAGGAAGAAAGCAAAAACAACCTGTTCTTTCAGACAACAGGGGCAGAGAGTGGGTAAGGATGAAGCTGGATGTGCCTTATGATCAAACACATGAAACACTGAAGGTGTCTTGATGTAAGACACTGTTGTAGGGATTTTTTTGTGTCCTAAAATTCTAGAAACTAGATAAGCCTGCTGGCCTTTGAGAAAACATTTATTTCTAGTTGCTGGACAGGATGTTTAAATATTTTAGAGTTCATCTATGAACTCTAAAATAAATTAAATTTCAATCTTTCACACAATTTTCTAACCTGGCCATATGTTCCTGGAGAATTCCTTCTTAAAAAGAAAAATCAATATCTATATACCCANATCTCTACCTCTCTCTCTCTCTCTCTCTCTATCTATCTCTCTCTCTCTATCTATCTATATCTATCTATCTATCTATCTATCTATCTATCTATCTATCTATCTATCTATCTATCTCTATCTCTATCTCTATCTATCTCTATCTCTATCTCTATCTCTATCTCTATCTATTCAGTCTTGGGTGTGAGTAGTGTTTTAAGTCTGCATTGTCTTATTTCCTTAAATAAATTGATTTTATCATTCCTTTCAAAGCCACCTGTAATTGCTAGTGTCCATTTGATAAACCTAGTTAGTACTCATCAATACAGCAGGGCTATTTCAAGACAGGTGAAGGAAAAGCTGGAAAAAACAATGCTCAATGCTGTGCACTCAGCTGGACAGTGGAGTTTATTATACTGAGCACACACTTGCCAAAAGGTGACTTATTTTGTTGAGCTGAAAGTTTTACTCTTGCTATGTACTGAATGAAAAGTGTGGTGTTTCTATCTTTGGTTACAGCAATATTATCACAAGCCAGCACGCAGGAGTATCCATGCCAAGTTCATGCTTGAGTTAAATATGTGCCAAAGTACTTTTCTGAATCAGAGTCATAATTGTAGCAATTTATTTAGATCATAATGTGCTTCCTTAAAGAAAAGCAAATCCCAGAAGGAATGCTATTTTTAAAGGCAGCAGTTCTCTTTTGGAATCTTATCTCCATGATAGAGTTTATTTCTGCTATTTATGTACCCTAGCATGAGTAAGTATATCCAAGAGCACACAACATAAATGACACCAGGTTGTAAATTTTATTAAAGTGATAATGGTTTTGCTGCCACTGCTGCATGCCCTTAAATGTCTCTTGCTGCTACTAAGTCAAGGTATCAGAGTCTTTGGAAGTATGACCTGAAAGCTTACAGCTGAAACTAACACTTTATAGCATTAATGTCCCAAGCCTGTTCAAGTTTTCAAATACATCACCTGGAAGAGTACACAAAGCCAACCAGAGGCAGAGTACCACAGCTCTATGAAGTAATGCAAAATGGAATGGCTGGCTGACAGTGCTGGCAGCTGCAGGGGATCTACCCTCTGGGATGTTTTCTGGTGAGTCTTCATTCCCCTTTGCCTCTGTCACCGTGTCAGCAGTTGAGCTGCTGGACATCCGTTTATTAGAACACATCATCTTGTTCCGGGATCCCATCAGTGAATGAGCAGGTGGCAACGATGACACAGGGCCATTTTCAAGTGGCTGCTAGGGGCAACATGACCTATTTGTTATGCATAACACCGAGTCATTACAGAAGTTAACACATCTAATGAGGCACTTTTCAGAACAGCTTATCAGTGGCAAGGATCTACTCCAGCTGACTTAAATCCTTAGTCAAGTATCCTTTAAGTGGCAGCTCACTTCCAAGGGGAAAGGGGAAAAGCCAAGGGTGAAGAAAAGTTTTGTCATGGCATCATTTGTTAGCCAAAACGCTTGGCAACTGTGCTTGCGAGGAAGGTCGTTTGTGCTGTTGTTTTTAATATAACAATGACATGATCTCTGAAAACAGTGCTGAATGCAGAACTGTAAAGCACTTCACCTGACCTGATGGAGTTTACACTTGGTATGAGACTTCCCATGATGTGTGTTACACTTTGATATTAACACACTATATGACAATTAGTGGACTGTTTTTACAGTACTTTTGTACTTTATGGCTGGACTACCTCACATATTTGCCTTTGAACCTGGCAAAAAGGCAAGACAATCTGCACCAGCAAATGGGGACAGCTACAGAGATGTGACTTTTTATATATATGTTTATATTTATATCTATATTTATATCTATATTTATATTTATATTTATATTTATATTTATATTTATATTTATATTTATATTTATATTTATATTTATATTTATATTTATATTTATATTTATATTTATATTTATATTTATATTTATATTTATTTGATTGCCATATGAGAAATGAGTGCAAGTTTTGGTCACTGGATGTAACAGCAGCAGAGAAGAGGAAGCTGAATGTGAATGTCTGTAAGATGGGAAATAAGAGGAGAGGGTCAGGCTGGATGAGAGTTTATCTTAAGTACCACATCTTTGAAAAACAACACTTTGAAGTGTTTTCTCTAAATCTTTCAAAGGGATAGATACTGAAAAAAAAGAGCAAGGGCTAACTAGAGGATAAGTAGTGGGAGGATAAGCTAGCTGGAAGATAAAACTCTTTCATAGTGACTGTGTGTGAACCCTTTAAAACCTAGCTGATTAGATAGGAGGCACAACAATTGAAGCTTTAAACGTACAGAGCACAGCACTGCCCAAGCATCACTCCCATGTGCTGGCAAGGTGAAGTGATGACTGCTCCATGCCCTATGTGGAGTTATTGATGAAATTTGGAATTGTTAACAAAACATTTGAGAATGGTTGCTAATAAAATGCTGAGTGTTTTTTTTTTAATTGTATGAGTGAGCATCAATTTATCAACTACAGAAAGTCAGTTCTTATTACAGTGAAACTCAATACCTTGTTTAACACACAGGTAGGGACAGGAATGGCATTAGCCAACTGCAAATGCCAGAGGACTTTATTCAGAAGGAATGAAGATCCTTCCTTATGGGACTGTGACAAACAAGAATTAAAACCTCAGGGCCTGCTCAGCAATGATTGAACTCAATAGACAACATCAGGATTCTTTTTAAAGCAAATGGGTTAGAACTAGAAAGAAAAAAAAAAAAAGAATCAAGCATAGAGCAATAAACACCTGGAAAGATTCCAAGCATAAAAGTTAAGCATGCATTAAAAACTGAAGCATTAAACCTGATTTCCCAGACATTATTTAGTCAAGCTACCTCTTCTTCCAAGCTACATATTTGCATTTCCTGTTGTGAACTGAAGAGAAAGAACAATCATACATTTAAAATCTTTTTGACTCATGTCTGAGAAGTAATTGACACAATTTTGAAGGGCAGCCATTAAGAACATATTAGCTGGGTTGATATGCATCCAGTTCAACCTATCATCCAGCCTTATCCAATGAACTAGACCATGGCACCAAGTGCCTGATCCAGTCTTTTCTTGAACCCCCCCAGGGATGGTGACTCCACCACCTCCCTGGGCAGCCCATTCCAATTAATGTATTCAGAAGCTGTAGCAAAGAAAAGCAGCATGGGCCTCAGACTCTTAAAGAGGGCATTTGAAGTGTCAGCATTTCTGCCTCCCTTCTTGGATTCTTCAGCCACTGCTTATATTTAACCCCTGACTTGTCTTCTGGGCATTACAGAACCACAGAATTAACTCAGGTTGGAAAAGACCTTTGAGATCATCAAGTCCAACCTATTACCCAACACCATCTAGTCAAGTAAACCATAGCACTAAGCACCATTATGGTTATAGATTGCCCAAACATTATTAGAGATTATTATAGGTCACCTGAACTAAGTTATTTGAAACTACCTTAAAGCTCTCATTTCTAAAATGAGCCTGATGGTTGCAAGAAGTCTGTGTGTAAATGAAGAATGAAAACTTTCTCAAGATGGTATTTTTCTGCTTGTATGTGTGTGTGCTTCAGACAGTGCTTTGACAGATTGGTGGAGGTGAAAGAGCTTGAGCAAACTGTGAAATATAATCTGGTGCATTTCCTGTGAACAGGTTGGAACAATACCAACAATCAGGAAAGGATAAGAGGAAAACTCAGCATGGGGTTTGGTGGGATAATAAGTTTTCTGATCTTTGAAAAAATAGAACACATTATAGAAGGAAAAAGAATTGAAGCTTATGTTACAGAAAAAAAAGTTTATAGTAAAATGTGCTCTTCAGTGTTCTATACCTAAAATGGAACAGTTCTGCCAAGTAATTTTATTCTTTTCTCACTTATGCTATCTCTGTTTTGCAAACAGCAGAGTGAAGAGTTTGTCTCTGCTGCCTGACAGACTCCTAACTTCCAGTGTCTTGCTAGTTAATTAGAGAAATTTCTTGGACTAAAAGTAGCTTTAGTTTAATGCAGGTTCACCAGAGGCAGAATCAAATTTAAAACCTGTTCTTTATGGCACCCCTTGTTGGACTCTGTGTAAAGGGATGGGGT
>VWYK01056701.1:17575-39766 GCA_013399775.1 Semnornis frantzii | reverse complement strand
ACTGAAAGTTCCAGATACCCTTAATCCTCAGGAGACAGGACTTCTGGTGAATTCTGTTTCTGTGAAAGCTTTGTGTGTTTGTTTTGCCTTGATTGTTTATCTTCTGATAAGATTAGGTCAGTAAATGAAAGAATTCACAACAGGAGTTACTTGAAGACTTAACACTCATAGTTTCACTCCCTTGAGATAGTCAGCTACTTGGAAACTTTTCTTTAAAAAAAAAAANTCTTTTTTTTCTTTTTTTTTTTTTTTTTTTTTTTTCCTGACAGTGACCGATATGTAGGTGAAACCAAACATCAACCTTCAAATTATTTGTTGATATAAATACTAGTGGATATTTCACAATATCCTGTAAAATGTAAACTAATTTGTAAGCAGCGTGGCAGAAATCTGGAAAGATAATTAAAATTGGAAAAACTCATTAACATTGATTCTCTTCCACTGGGAAGATGTTTCTCCCAAAACATCCTTTAAAAATGTGGTTTACCTAGGTCTGTGTTTAAGTATATATTTCAGTGTGGCATTCAGTGTTTCTTCTTTCTTTTAAATTATCTTTATATCAGGAATTTAATTTAATTCAAGATACTCCTTCAGATACACTTGCAGGAACTGGTGCCAGGCAGAAATGCAAGTAATTACTGAGGATGGTTGTTGGCAATTTGACTTTTCATCATTTGTTTGTCATCGTTTGTTCGCACTTTGTGGATAGTTCCTTGCTGAAAGGATTAGGTTACAGATGGGTGGGTATTACTTCAGGGACTTCTTAAGTGAGAATCCAGATGCTTTGCTGTGTCCTCTCCTCTTGGTTAGTTTGGGAGTTACAAGTCAGTAGCTGCAGGTAAGATTTAAAACTTGTATCTTTATTTCTCTTTAGCAATGTCAAGAGCTCTCCATTGCTCTGTGTTAACTAAACAATCTAACCGCAAACTTTAAATACTTGAGAAATCACATATTGAACTAAAATTTCAAAACATTCTAATTTTTTTTTAACACACTATCACTGACAGGCCGCCTGAGGTTTTCAGAAGGTCATCTGGTTTTGCACACTTTTGAAAACTTGGCTATGATTTTGGTGCCTGAACGGTAGCAGGGCTTTTTGGAGCCTCTTGGCTGTGGTCACATCCAAGCAGTTTGAGCATGTCTGTAGTTTCAGGGGCAACAGTTTCAGGACATAGTATTTTACAGTTGTGAGATGTGAGTTTTGTTTGTGCCCTATAACACAGCAGATTGTTGTTATCTGTACAGCTGAAACACTGCATGATCCTTGCTGGTTTTCATGGGGAGGCAGCAGCAGTGGAGGTTCACATCTGAGAGGGAAGCATGAATTAAAATAAGTATTTATGCATTTCTTTCTGTTAGATATTACTGGATGTGTTTTCAAATCTGGGCTATCTTTCTCTACTACTAGTTTCAGAGATAAAACCCAAAGGCAAACTCCAGGCTAAATGCAGCTGGTGTTGAACCAAGTGGAGACTTTGCCTTGTATTCCAGTGGGAGCACAGTGTTGCTTTCTCATGTTTAGCATCCTGCCTGGCAGAGCCTGAAAGGACTTGCAGACCAGGTCTGTGTGCTGTTCCTCATGTTGGGCGGTTTGCACATGTGCATTTAATCTCCCGGCAGCAGTTTGCAAGCTTGCTTATGTCTGTAAGAACTGTTTGGTGAAAAATGGTAGTTAATTGAGGTGCTTCAGAAAATTCTTGCTCTTAGAAGTATGTGTAATTATCTTGTGCCTTGACCTCGCTGGGGGCTCCTGTGCTCCCTAGTGCAGTTGTCCCTAGTGGGACCATTTATTTCCTCCTTCTAATGCTACCTGATGTTTGAATATCTGAAATTTATATGCAAAAGTTAAAAAACTGAGACTGAAATTAGTGTTTTGGTTTCTGTAGTGGGAGGGGAAGCTGTGAATTTTACAGCATCATGTATTTGCTTATCCTGCTTGTTCAGAAGGCAAGAACAGCATTTGGAAAGTAGGTGTGACAAAGACAGCGTAGTTTATTTATGCTGTGCAGGAATAAAGGAGTCATCGTCTTTGTAGCACAGCAGACTAAATTGGTTTTGGAGCACTCTTTGGAACAGAGGCTTGTAAGTTGTACGTTTGTGCCAATCTTCCCACTAACTTGCACACCGCTTTGTCTGACTTGCCTCTCTGCCTGTGGAGCTCCAAGAAAGGTGTCTTTAACTGCTTCCCCCTTCCCAAATGTGGCACCTAACACATTTGTCCACTCAAGTTTTATTTCTTCCCTCTGTAAAACATAAGAGTGTAACTTCCACCCCAGCCTTGTTAGGGTGCGAGCTGCCAATGTGGGGGCTCCCTGGGACCAGGCGTTTTCACTGGGCAGTAAAACCTCTTTAATGGGGTGGCTTAACTTTTAAGTCACGGTTAACGTTTTTAACAGTAGCTTGTGTTTCCTCTGCCCTTCACGCCCAACCATTAGCCAGGTGTTTTTGTTGCACAGAATGGAAAAATAAAAGTAATCTAGCTGTACAGCTGGGCCCTTGGTGAGGCGCTGCAGGAGGATGGCTACTGGTGCAGGCTGAGGACCACAGAGATTGGATGAGTGGGTTACAAGGCTCCTTGTAAATGCTTGACGAGCTTCAAGCACTGGAAATGAGATGGCTTTTAAAATATATATATTTTTAAAAACCCTATAAATAAATTAGAAGGTTTAGATTTGGCATACTGTGGGCTTATGTTTTTCTCTGTGTAATTTTCTAAAAAAATAAATTTTTTTTTTTTTTTTGTTCCTCCCTTTAATATGGCATCCACTTGATTTCCTTATAACTGCAAGACAGGCCTGACTCTGATCTACCTTACACTGTGAACTGTGTTTATAGAGCTAGAATTGGGGTCATTAATTTTCTTTACATCAAAAGAAGTAGTTTCTTTTAAATGAGAAGCTTGTTTCACCTAGTAATTTGCTTTAATTGCTTATTTGAAACTTTTGACATTTGATAGCAATTTAAACATTGCCAGATGAGGCTCATGCAGTCGGGACCTGCAGGTACTTCCTTGTGTGCCCAACTTGGATCAAAGGAGCGAGCCCAGGGATGTGCCTGGCTGCGGATGGGGCACCCAGCATTGGAAGGTGCTGTTTGCTGAGACTGTTTGAATAGAGGCTGTGTGTCAGCCTCAGCAAGAATTTGCTTAGAGAGGTCCCCTTGGAAAGGCTTCTGCAGAGCTCAGTGCTGTTTGTTTTTCTTTGGAGATATACTGTGTGGCCTTTGTTTTGCCTGAAGCACAACAGTGCTTGCAGCATGGAGTCTGTATTTTTTTAAGTCTAACTAACCAAGAGCACTTTCTGCTGAAGGCTTAGAAAAAAGTTTCTAAATTTTTTTTTTCCCCAATTAATATCTGTTAATTTAATATTATTGTCTTTTGGGAGGTTTGGAGGGAGAGAATTTTCTTGTTCATGAAGGTAAGCAAATGGTGCAGCTTCAAAGGCATTTTTATTAGGATCTAAACCTCAATAAAGAGAAGAGACAAAAATGTGTCTTTCACTTCTAATGTAAACTGGCTCCAAAACATGAATGCAATGTATTGTTCAGTCAGCAACAGGAGTAGCTTTCCTTAACCTGATTAAGTATTTTAATGTTTACTTTAAGTCAGTAACTAAACAACAATTTAGATTATTGCAGAAAGAGCAACTTTTCATTAAAGGCTTTTGACTGCAGGATGATGTGATGTTAGATGCATTTAACAGTTTCAATCAACACTGTCTCTAAGATAGATTAGAAACTGCTGCAGGAGTAGTAAAGCAGCTGAAAATGAGATGACTTCCATGCTGTTGCTACAGGAGTTAGGCAATGTTTTAGGTCTCTGAATTCAGTGCAAAGGGAAATAGTGCAGTTGAAAAAGAATGATCAAAGTCAAAGTACTGGTGCTAAGACTTCTTGAAAGTTTTATTGATGTGTTTTGTAATTAAAACCAGAATTAGTTTTTTAATAGGACATTAATTTCCTAGAGAGTGATTGAAGCTTGGCATAAAGTAATACATTTTGAAAATGAATACCAATCTGGGGATACCCCCAGCGTATGTTGGATGGCTGACTCACTAGCTTTGTGTGCCCTCATTATTAACAAGCAAATTAAATATTTTCACTTAAAATAATTATACAAATAGACCTTTGGCTGCTCTGTGATTTCATTAAAACCTTAAGTGTTTAGAGAGCCCAATGAGTGTGTGTGAAGTTGGGTCAGTTTTACTGCATGGCATTAGTCTTAATAACAGATTTGTAACGGGCTGGATTTAATCTCTTGACTGATCTTTACAGTAGTAGAACTGGGATGGGAAAGTGTTTGTGTGTTTCAGGAGAAAAGTAACTCTGTCTCTGAACTGGAAACACAGAACTGGATTTTAAAATGTCTGGGCAGCCTTAAAGTGAACTAGCAAGGAGGAGTGGGTAAAAATTCCTCCGTGGACGAAAAATAGGTGTTACTTTTAAATCAGCTTTTTAGTGTGCACATTGTCACACTTTCACACATGGCTATAGGCTCAAATCTATTTCTCATCAAAGCAACTGTAGCGTAAGGGAATATTGTGGCCATCTGGGTTGCAAAGATCAGAAATAATGGTCTTTGCAAGCAGAGGAGCCAGCTGTGGGCAGCGCCATATAAACTGCTTTTTATGCCATGTGATTAATCATTTCCAAGAGCGAGGACAACAGAACATTTAGCAGGTCACACACTTAATGTTTTGAAGTACTTTAAAGTAATTTTCTTGGTGATGGTATGCCTTTGAAGCACATTATGATATTTGTGGGTTCAGCATCTCAGCTAACATTGTTCCTGAGCATGGGAAACACAGGCACGTTAGATGTCTCCAAAGGAGAGTTAATTATAAGAATCAGTAGGTATCAAATACACCACAACTCCACTGTTTAATTCTGAGGATGATTTTCATGCTGGATCTTCTACAAATTAATTCACTTACAGTTTATTAATCTGCCATGACCTCTGAATCTTCTAGGATATCTGGGGGAATAAAAGGCAGAGAATTACCAGAACAGATTTAAAGTACTTCTGTGGATGGGGAGAAAATCACAAGAAACTTTTAGGTTCCCTCCGCCCCTTATTTTTCTCCTTTCTTCATTGGTATAACTTGGTATGTTTTTTTTCTTCCTTTCCCCACTTCTTTAGGACCCACGATTATCAGCTTTAATTTTTGACAAGCTTCAAGTGCCTGAGTATTTACAGAAAAACAGGAATGAAGGAGAGAGCAGATGTGAAACTTGTGCCACTCACTTGAATCAGCTGAAGCAGGAAGCCATTCAGATGATGCACACCCTTAATCAAACCAGCTACCTAGAAATGCCTGACCTCCCACCTGGTGCTGGGGCAGTGGCCAACATGGTACCCAGGATGGTCACTGTCTCTTCCCAGAGAGACCTACCACTTGTTACCGGGCCGGTGGGCAGACAGCCTGGAAAACCACCAAATCTCTTCTCTGGAGCAGAGAGAAAGAAGGGACTTGGATGGTCTCAAGGCACAAGTGGTTTTCCAAACTCCAGCGTTCAAGTCACAGTGGCCCCCAGTGGTCTCAGCGGTGCTCTGAGTTCTGTCACCATCCAAGCTCAGCAGTATCTTGAGGGCATGTGGAGTATCTCCAGAGTGAACAGCTTCTTGCCTCAGGCTTGTCTAGTAAGTAGCAATAATTCAGATGCTTGAGTTTTGTTTACATGCATGCATATACAGAGAGATAAAATTTGAAGTGTACACATATTTATCATAGAAGGGATCAGCTAATGGTATTTTAAACCATATTTCAGGAGCTGAAGATCTGAAAAAGAACTTCGAATTATGTTCTGTCAGATGTCAAAAGGAATTTGTTTTCTTTTCTTAGATAGTGGGATTCTTTCCTCAGATGATTTTGCACCTATTTTAGCTTCACGTATGCAGGTGATGTCATTTGGCTGTCACATACCTAGTGACCTGTTTAGAAAAACTTACACGGCCAAGTTTGTCACTTATGACATTTTGGGAGCTCCATGGGATTATATCAAAAATGAACTCAACCCTCAAGTCTAGTGCTGAACTTCTAAGGCTGTGTTCAGTTCAGCAGGTGCTGCTGATAGACTGTGATGGAGAGCATTCATCTTCAGGTTAAATGTGCTGCAAAACAGTTTGCTGTAAAGGAAGGTGTTCAGAAGGTTGCTGCAGAGCCACATGCCTGTAAATGTCATTGCACTTGGGTTTTAAGCATTGATGTTGATTTCCTGTGTGTTCTGTATATTTTAACAACTCTTCTGGGAAAGGAAAAAGATTTATAGAGGTGCATGCTACCTTTAAAACCAAGTTTGTTACAGATTTGTAACTATTTGAAACTGTGCTAAGAAGAATGATGTAATGACTGGTTTTGACTAAGGCTTATTCCTGAACCATTTTCACATGTTTGTGAACAGGGAAGTTTGACTGATGATGAAATGTGCACAAATAGAACTCATGGTTTTCACTTAAAGGCGTTGTAGCAGATCTTGCAAGACCGGGTATGTTGACACTAAACACATTTAAATTGAACATAATGCCTCATGCACTGTTTTATATAAACACTACCTAATACTGCTTGGTAGCTTCAGCTGATTGAGCTCCAAGATCAACAGAGATAAATATTTGGGAATGCTGCTATGTAACATTATTTTTGCAGAGTGGCTGTTGTGTTTCCTTCCAGAAATGACTTGGAAATGTGATCCTTCTTCCAATTCTTCTCTGTCATATGGAAATTTGTGAATGCATATATATCCCACCTTTGAGGAGTCCTTATTTCCATACAGTGAATCTCTACAGAAGTCAGACTGTTCTGAGAAAACTGTCCTGTTCAATGCTTGATGGTTTAAGGAACTGCTATTATGAGTGTTTTTCTCTAAAATGCTGCTCCATGTGTTAGGGATTAATTTGGCCAATGTAATGCAAATGTTTCTACCTTTTAATTGCTTTTAAAATTCTGTTTAAATTGCAAAGATGGAGAGGAGAAAAAAAAAAGGAAAGCTGCTGGGTTAAGAAACCTGCACTCTCTGAAATCAGAAGCATTTCCATTTCTCTGCTTACTCCTTGTCTACCCTTATACTTGTCTTAAATAATTCACTACCAGCAAGCTCCAGATTTCATCCTGCTTAACAATGCTGACTGATAGATGTGGTTTTCCTTAACCACAGCATTATTTTAAGATAAAACTGAGTTGCCTCATTTAACCCCTGTGCAGAATAAAAATGTGTATAATGCAACAGAGCTTCTTAAGTGTGAGCTACAAATGTGCAAAGAAAGTCAGTAGCCTGGAAAACAGTGACCTTTAATGAAAGGACAAACACTCTTAGACTGTGAGTGTTGGAGGCTGCTTGGATGTGATCCAGTCATCTGCAAGGACAATTTAGATTTAGAAACAGTTCTGGGAGAGAAGATAGGCTTCAGTGTTGTTTTTTTTTTTTTTTAAGAAATTGTTATTAATTTAAGACCCAGTGTAGTTACTGAAGATTGTGTTGTGTGTCTCTTCCCATTCTGTGCTGGTCTGAATTCTCCTGCTGCCTTTTGTATTATTAAGAGCCTTGTGTCTGATGAAGATGTGTGGGTGGGTAAAGAAGAAAGTGCTGCTTCTATGCTTTTCCCCTGAGGAATCACAGCTGTCAAAGCAGATAGGATTGGAGGGATTTCAGGAATAATTTAGCTTAGCCCTTGCCTAGGACAACATCCACTACAGGACATTCTTGTCTGATGCTTGTCTCACCTTGTCTTAAAATTTTGTAAAGATTGGGGTTCTCTGACTTCTGTAGATAATGAAGTCTGTATTTCCTTTCCTATTAGAAAATTTTATTTATTTATTGTCTTAAAACAGTAGTTTGGGAGATGCTTTTGGCTATTCTTTCTTGAAGTCAGAGGCAGAATTTAGATTTAAGGTTAGCCCAGGAGAGAGCTATGAATATCTGTACTTTTAGAGATGTCTGCTTTTAATAACCTTTNTAAGAAGAGTTGCAATAGAGAAGACAGGGTGGAATATACTATTTATTACCTGTTACATGACTGCATCTCGGAGTCTTCAGTCCCCATTTAGGCAAGATACTGTACGAGTTTAGAAGAAAAACGTGATCCCTTTCCTGGCTAGTTTATATTCTCAGTTGTGATAGAAATTATTTTGGTCATTCTGTAAAAACCTGTTTCATTGTGCTTAAGTGCTGGTTTTTAACAAAGAGGGGTTCTTGACACAAGTGCTGAACTCCTTGGTAGGACACTCATACAGGTGCTTTACCTCTCAGCGATTTAACTCAGTGCTGCATATGGAGTGTGATTAATTTTCTAAAGATGGAAAGATAGACACAGATAAAGGCTAGGGCTCAGCTCAACTATTTTTAGCTGCCAAAGAGACGAGTGTTTATTCCAAGCTAGTTACTGAGCTTCCCTTTGTAGTTGTGGGAGAGCAACTGGCATCTCTAAGAGGTACTTAGTCCTTTTCATCTTGGATGTTTGTCTTGACTCACCTTGTCTGCTGAAGGTGCCTGTGGCTTTCTGCTGGTGCTGGCAGAGCCCAGGTGGGTGACACAGAGCAAAACCGTGCATGGGTGGCTGACACAGGGTGCTGTGTGCCCAGCACCTTGTGGGCATGAAAGTACAACTTCTGCCAAACCTGAGGAAACATTGTACCTGCAAATATTCCTCCGGGATCCGTATTTTTTTTATTTGTGGTTAGTTTTAATAATGACAGTAGTGGAACTGTAGGTGGGGAGAAAAAAGATGACTTGATTTCTTCTCTTCTCCTCTGCCTCACCAAACTCACATATATTACCTTGTAATGTAGCTTAGGGTTGCGAAAACACTTCTGGGCTGAATGTTGGGGGTCAGAAGTGGAGGACATCGTAAATTTTTAATATATGTTTGGAGTTCAAGTGTGAAAATCCATTATATAGATTATAAATTTTTTGAAAAGGAATGCGTTTTGACAGCATAGTGTGGATGCTGCTCAATCCAAAATAATAACTGTGGGCTTCAGGAGCTGTGAAGAGGAACAGCAATTAAAGATCTGGTGAAAGATTCGGGAAGGGAAGACTAGAATTGAAACCAAGGTGCAAAAGGTGAAGATGTAATCAGCTGCTTTACCCAAGTGGCCTGTTGTGAAATATTACAAAAAATAATCACCAGTAGCAGAGATAAGTAGTCTGACCAGACAGCAAGCACTGTAAAGGGCAGGGAGATGGCATAACTCCAGGCAAGGCAGCTGATTTGTAGTGGACAACTGACAACTGTAATTAATAAATAGCTTTATATTGATGTTTTTAATTCTAAACCTGACAAGCAAATATAAGATTACTACTCAAATGAAAAAAGTATGGTAGTGGTGCTCAGAGTTGGTGCTCAGTTTTGAAGGCAGAAGCAGAAGAGAAAGAGTAGGTTAGGCTTCATTGGTGTACTGGAATCTGTTCGAGAGGTAGAACATGAAAATCACTGAAAATACCTTGTTGCACCTATTAGATGTATCTGCATGTATTGTGGAAAACTGTCTTGCTGTATGCTTTCCACTGACTGTGTTATTAGTATGCAGTGTTAGGTACTGCATAAAAGTGGTAGCCGGGCCATGTGCTGTAAGGAAATCGTAGTGAAGCAGAATTTGTTTTGCAAATTGCTTTTTCTTTTATCTTATGCAAAATGAAGTCCTTGTCATACTGTGCTTCCAATTTGAATATATATAATAGGTACTGGTTATAAGGTAAAATATTGTGGCTCCTTAAATCTTTACCGGTTGCTAAGCTGCTTTAAAAAGATATTTAAAAAAGCACTATTAGGAATTTTGCAAAGTTGCATCACTGGAAAATTGAAGGTGACTTTAGTAAAACTTTTAAAGCATACCTAGCACTATAAATTTCTCAAAAGCCCAATGTATGTCCCTGAGAGTATTCTAGATTCCAAGCTAGGCATACATTTATGGCCTGATTCGGTGAGGTTCAGAGAGGGAGGGTTCACCCATGCACGTGTAAATAGGTGTATATACCCTGAAGTTAAAGGAATTTTGTTTGTTTGTTTGAAATGAAAAATTTTAGTCACAATTGAAATTCTTCTGTAGTTTCTAGGAATATGCCTTTTGCTTACCCTAATCTAAAGCAGATGGACTCAAGTGAGGGTATGTAAGGCTCTGCTGACTTTCCTTAAATCCTCTTTGTCTGTTTATAACAAGGAAGACTTACATTTTGGTTAGAAGATGCAATAAAAAGCTGACTGTGGAAACCAGAAGGATGACAAGATTTACTTTCTAGCATTTACTTTTTTTACTTTGATAAATGTCATACCAAATGGATTTTAAAATTAATTTAAAGATTCCTTCTTGATAACTTTCTCAGTGACCTTTTATTAATACAATGCATGAAATACATTTTGTAACGAAACAATTAAAATGCAGTGGTTTGACCATAAATCTTCTCTCTGAGACATCTGGATGACTTTGAGCTTTAGGACATTTCTTAGACTCCTTGTATAACATCTCAGTTCTGCAGAAGTCATAGGAAACCCCAAACACATGGCGGGCCCAGGACCGCATAGAGGTTTTCTGATTTCCCTTTAGCTTTAAGTGGTATTGGCATTGCTGCTCTTGTTGAGGAACTACTTAAAGGAAAAGAGGTGGTTAAAAAAAACCAAACAACTTCAGTTAGTGTTGGTCACTCTCCGTAATAAGTCTGAACAACAGAAGGAAACCTTTTGATCCAAGTTACTAAATGCTTTCTCATACTAATGTAACTCACGGCTCCTATGGAAAAGTTGTTCCTGAGACTTAAATCTTGGGTGGGCAGTAATGCCTTGCATTGCCCTTTACTGCCTTACCAAACACAGATGGAAGGACGTGATGTGGGTGGAAGGCGCTGCTACTGGCACCACATGTTCAGTCAATGAAACCTTGCCCCAGCAGCCAGGTATCAGACCAGCTTAGAAAGTGTGGGTTGGAAAATCAGTCTTAAACACGCAGATGAAAGCATAGCCTTCTGGTTTGTTTAATTGCTAAGGTCTCCATGCTCGTTTTTTTGTAGATTGCCCTCAGATGCCGAAGGTGAAAATGAGGTTAATTTTTATGTGTTCCCAGATATCAGAGTGATTTAAGAATCTTAAGAGTTGACAAAGAGGGTACTGGCTGCAAGATGGAAGTGAGCATTTTCTTGGGTGAGGGTGTGGACTGCATCTCTTTATGTTGTTTGACACTTGTGCAATAGTATCAGTTTTACAGTTGTGGGACAGGGTAACTATTCACAGGACTCAGCCTCTCTTGTGGCTCAGATTACCACCTGAAAACAGTTCTTTTGATGTGTCATCCCTCTAGGCTATGCAGTTGTTATTAAAGCACTCACAGGGAAACAAGTCCATACTTGCCTTTCCTGGCAATTGAAGTTAAGAAGCAATAATAATGGATGTTGGCCCAGACTTCACCTGTGCTTGTCAAAGGCAAATTTAAGACAAGAAGGCTTTAGAGATTATATGCAGATGATAATTCACTGGATTTACTTTTGTCCCACACTACATTCTCTCATCCAGCAAGTGTATTGTCTACTACAGTAAAATGAAACTTACGTCATTTTTTTCACCTCAAGTATTTACATTTTCAGCTCTTTCCTTTTGACTAGTTTCTTAGGAATGATTTTTCTTCTGTTCACTTAATTTCCTCCAGCTTCTTTGGCTTCCCACTGGTCCATTTATACTGTGCATGTCCTCTACTATGAATTACTTCTCCAAGGAACTGGAGAATTTTGTTTAATCAATGCATCCCACGTCACACCAGCATCATAAATCACCTCACAGGAGAGATTCATGCATTTTGACTGGAGCTCAGAAATGTCATCCAACATTTGAGAAAGAGTCTATATACCTAATGTAGAAGTGCTTTTATGAGACTGCCATTGCTCTCTCCTAGTTACATTCGTGGTTGAGAGTGGGCTGTAGCTGAACAATGCCCTTTGGTTTCAGAGGTTAATACAGCAGAGAAACCAGATGAATTCAGATGGAGCTCAGACTAGTCGTGCAGGCTGGGAGAGAGCAAGGTTTCTGCAGTGGTCTCTTTGTACCACAGGGAAGGAAGCTGTTTGTGTGGCTCTATGTGGGTATAGAATGCCCAGTTGTCCTGCTTGTGTAAAACAGAATTGTGAACCATACATTTTTTGGGAAAGTGCTTTAAGTTGGCATCTCTGCAGGCTGTGCACTGGAATGATGGCATGTTCAGTTCATGGCCCTCCACGTAGTCAAGCTGTGCACAGTGTTATCACTGCTGAACGTGTCTCCTATTGTTTTGTGGCATGAGTGGCTGAGCATGTGGCAAATATTGATGCTCTTTGTTACTTGCAACTAGAGTCACTGAAATGCCCTGGGTGGTAGCTTCTGAACGATGTTTAAAAAGCATCAGTAGAAAATGTATCTACTTTTCTGTTTCAGCACTTGGGAGAGAATTTATGATGTGCAGATAGAGCTCGTAGTTGTTTCAAGCATTTCATGTATATGTATTTAATGGAATGGATTGCCACTTTACTGAACATAGCATCAAATCAGCTCTGCTAATTGAAAAGGATTTTTCACATTATTGGTAATGATGTGACAGTTTTGTTAGAGATGGTGCATAAAAATAGCACTACTTGAAATGACATTAATGTACGCATTTAAATTCCTTTTTTCCCCATTTACGTGCATTATTGATTTTATTTCATTGTTGAAGAGGTAATGGATTTATAATTAGGATACAGTCACCGTAATCAATGATGAGATTATTAAACTTATAAATAGAACTTTAAAACTACGATGAGGTAATTTCCCAGTGTAATGAAGGATCAATAATTAGAGGTTAACTTTGAATCTGAAAGTACTACTTGCAAGATTGAAGTGTGAAACACTTCCAGAGAAGCAAGTTCATATAAACCACTACCACTATCTGAAAACTGGATGGGTTTGTTCTTTTCTGATACCTTAAAGGAAGTCCTTGAAAGGTGGTATAATCAGGAGTCCATTGCTGTGGTTTTGTCATACTGAGCAAAGATAATGGATCTGCTATTCAGAACCTCCCCTTTCTGCTTCTCAGAAGTGATGGTGGTAAAGTTGGGCAAGACAGTTAGCAGTTGTAGGAGGAAGATTAGCAGTGGAAGAGTGAAGAAGGGGAGATGGGCCCCTGTGATGGATGACTTGCGAAGGGTCTGGGTGTGTTTGGTTCACAGCAGAGTAACTGTGTAAACATCTGCTTGAGTCTCACCAGCTTCTCCTGATGACCCTGAAGTACTCATGGGCGCCTATGGGAATAGTGCAGCCTTCTGCTAGTAGATAAGCTGAGAAAGACTCTAGTGAGGAGATTGTGTGGGAATGATAAGAACATTAGAAATATCCTACTGGGTCTCAGCTGTAGCCCATCTGGCCCATGGCTGTCTCCAGCAGTGCAGCTGGAAATGGTGCTTAGAGCTGCAGAGCTTGGCTGTTTTCTGCAGTCTGCTCATACTCTCCAGCATGCACAGTTGGGGAAGTCTCAGGGACACATCCCCGTCTGTTCACTTTACTGTCTGTTTATAGACTTTCTGTCCAGGAATGTATCTAATTCCTTTTTGACCCTGCTGGTACTATCTGCCTCCATGGCCTCCTATGTCAGCAGGTTCCGTAAATGCACTATCCCAATGCAAAGAATTGCTCACTTTCTTTCATCTCACCCACTACCTCCATTACCGTGTAAAGCTCAGTTGGACCCCTCTCACCATTCCCCCGCCCAGCCTCTTTTATCTCTCCTGAGGCAGCAGCTCCCTCTTCTTGACCATTAACTTGCTTGTCCCTTACTTCACCACCCCATCTTGAGATGGATTAGGACTGAATTTGTGAGCACCTTTGTTTTCCTTTGTGCCCTGCCTTGTGATGTCTAAAATTTGTTTGGTGCTTTTTTTCTGTCTGCTGCTACATTTTGATTTCAGAGGAACTGTCTCAGTGACTACTAGACCTTCCAAACTGTAACTGCAAGTTTTGAGTTCATCAGTGATTTAGGTAATTTTTCCCTAAATACATGACCTTATCTATGTCTAATCTCACCTGACACTTCTTTCCCCACTTGGATTTGGAAAGTTCTTCTGGAGTTCCTCAATGTTGTGACGTTTGACTGCTTGAGAAAGCTTTGGGACATTTATAGGCTTGAAGATTTCAGTGTAGATGTGGTGGATCATGACTGACTGTGCGTCTGGATCACATGGTTCCCACATGAGGAGTAAACAGCAGGTAAAGAGGGAGCAGCCAAGAGTGAAAAAAGAGCAGCATCTGCACAGCTCGATGTCTAATTTGGGACCTTGGTATCCTTCAGTGCACATATTCAGAGCTCTCCTTGTGTTTGCAAACTTAATTCTGTTTCATGACTTGCCTGTCACTGAATCTTGTGCTCTAGATGTGGGTCTAATAAAGACTCAGTTTTTATTTTAGTTAATGAGGGCTTGTACATTTTTGAGCGTGATACTAGTCATTGGGTGCCTTGCATGAGGTAGCTGTCAGGCAAATTGATCCCAAGGGATGTTCTCTTTAAAGCACTTACATGTAATACACAAGCAGTTCAAGCATGATCGAAGGAGGCAACAGTCTGTATCTACCTTTTCCTTTATTTGCTGACCCTGTAAGTCAGTCATTACAACAATATAATCATAACAAAAT
The DNA here is from genome assembly GCA_013399775.1 of Semnornis frantzii. Taxonomy (NCBI): domain Eukaryota; kingdom Metazoa; phylum Chordata; class Aves; order Piciformes; family Ramphastidae; genus Semnornis; species Semnornis frantzii. Next base: position 25,155 of record VWYK01056701.1, on the reverse strand, counting down.
TTAAGACCTATATTTCTTGGAAACATGGTTATTCCATTTTACTAAGCAGAGAATAATCAAGGCACAGTGAGATTTTCATTGAATTGCCTGAAATTGCCTAGAATTTGTTTTGCAGTAAGAAAGGTGACAGAAGTTCTCCAGTTCAAATCTCTGTATGTGTTTTGTGTTTTGCTGCTATTAGAGACATATCTGGCCTGTGGAAGTCAGTCCTAATGGAAAAACATTTGCATTCTAGTAGGAAACCCAATGCTAAGCTGACAGAAATTTGCATTATTATGAGTTTGTTAATGAATTCCTTTGCATGCCCATATCAGCCTCTGACAGGGATTCAGTTGTGTGTTTGTCCACTTAAATAATCAGTTAATTTTTAATTTTAACCACAATAGTAAATTAAAACACGCAGAGCAGTACAGAGCTATAGTTTTGGCTTTTTTTTTTTTTTTTGGACATGCATTGTAACTGTTTTAATACATGCCAACAGAGTGGGCTCTGGGCAACATTTTCTGATGCTTGCCTTGAGGCATTAGAAGAAGTTCTTTTAGCCTGGCTGTTTTAAATCCATTGCGCTGTGAAAGACACAATATGAGAGTATTTATTTGCAGCTGGATCTATGTCCCTCTTGACTCCTTTTTCATGTCCTTCTGACTTTCCAGGAGGTAAGTTTACATGAACAAATAAGAAAGTGAAGTGTGTGTGACTGGCAGTCAGATAGTCATGAAGAAGGTAAATAAGAGCATCACTTGTTGCCTCTCTTGGTACTGACGTCCTGAGTGGCTGAAACGTGAAGTTATTTGTCCATTGCTGCATAGTGGCATCTCTATCCTACTAGAACCCTGGCTGCAGAGACCTTCCAGCCTGAGAACTCAGGCATTTTGTAGTTGGGAGTCGTGGTGGGGCCTGTCCAAAACCTTAATAAATTTCTCAGGGATCAAGGAGAATGACTTAGGAAAGATCTGAGTCAAACTGAGATTCAGATCCCCTAGTCGGAGAGGAACAAGCTGCTGCTTCGCCATCCTTGTGCTATCAAGAAAAGCAGCACTGGATGGAGCTGGGTACATGTGCCCTGCAGTTGAAGGATGAGGTCCTTTTTGTGCATGAACCACAGACTGGTAGTCTCTTTGGTGGTGAAGATATGAACCCTTAACCTGTTCTATTAATTATGATATTATTCCAAAAACTCAAGGACTTTGAGGTTGTTTTTGAATCTCCCATACGACTTTCCAGTCTGTGACAGCAGATGTCCCTTCCTATTTCTTTTCGATTCTAGTTCTCAGCGGCTTTTCTTCTTCCTCATCTTCAGTGGTCAACAATAAGCCAGGCATTAGCAGCTCCTGTAGCTGAAAACCTGTTTTGAAGGAAGGGATATTGTGCTCTGCATTTAGCTTACACTGAATGTGAGATGCACATGAAAGTCTGAAACTATGAGATTAGTTATTCTTGTTACCACATCACTGCTGCAGGTTATATAATGACTACCTTAGTGTATTGTATTTATAAAGTGCCCAATTTATTTTATAATGAGCCCTGGCAGAACATTGTCAAATGGAAGTGAGAAGTTTTATCCAGAAGATGTTTCACTTCACCCTGGTGTATACTGCCCTGTTAAATTTGTGCAGTGCCAGTCAGTCGGGAAGAGATATTTCATGTAGAAGGCATGTGCAGGACTTGTTCATGCTTATGGAAAAGAAGGATTTATATACTACAAGCATTACCCAGGTAGAGATTTACACCACATTTGCTCCAGTTAGTGGCAGCAAGTCGTAAGAGTCTTTGCATGAGTCACTTAGGGGGAAAATTATTGTTTTATCATATACAAACAGTAGATGTAAAATATTGAAAAATCATTAGATCAAGCAGCTTTTTACAACTGACTGTGACACTCTAGTCTGAAAGGTGAAAATAGCAAGTTAAAGCAAATACTCAAAGTTCTGTATGTCCATCTGCTAGTCAGAAAAGCCTGAAAACAACTTAGAAAAGAGGGAAAAAAAAAAAATCTAAATCCCAATACAGACTCAGGCTTGATCTTGCTAGAACTCCACCTTCAATTCACTGTTGAAGCCTGGCTGAATGTTTTCCTATGGGACTAATTTTTTAAATGCATTGTAGTAAGTTCTGACTCTAATTACAGAGATGTTAGACCCATTGATGCTTTTCTGATTTTCTTGATTCCCTCTTCTGTGAGTCTGTCCTTGATACTTGTGTTTACACATCCTATCTGATTATTTTGTGTCTCTATCCAGCCTTCTGTCTTTTTTAATTTTTTTTTTTTAACGTTTATTTTTTTTACCATGACTATCCTGGGATTATATTTTTTTTTCCCCTATACTTTTATATTCTCATGTTTTTATTGCTTGTCACCAGCACATGTTTTGCAGAGCACCTACTTTGACTCTTTTGGATCCCTGGCCAAAGGTCAGTGTTCAGAGAATGGAAATGTTCAGGAAACTGGAAATATCATGGCTTAGTTTTTTGGCTTTGCACTTCAGTGTTCTAAAAAGCTTGTTTGGATTGTAATTGTCCTTTAGATGGTAATGGTCTGACAGTGTACTATGTACCTGGAAATTCAATCTATAGGCAACTTGTCTACAGTGTAACTTTGGACTAGTCTGACTTGTTAAAACTGGGCAGATGTTTCCTGCCATCTGGTCACAGCGGGGAACCTGCATGCTGGGAATCAGGAATGGGGCAGGGGATGCCCCTGCTCTGCCCAGCATGCCTCCATGATCTGAGGATGTCAGGTTGCCTCTGTCTCTTCCTGCCCTCTCCCCCAGCATTTGGCCTCCTTAACTGAGAACAACTCGTTGATTCGTGTGGCCTGACCAATTTCAAATGCATGTGTGGATGCTGTCAGCCAAAATGCAGCACTGCTTCCATACACGCGCTGAGGCAAAATACCAAAACCCTTCTATCCATGACACAGGCACTGATACAAAGCATTGAGACAACATTCATTCCTGCACATGCAGAATGCCTGATGTGACATTTTCAGATGTTGTTCTTGCTGTGCTTTTCTTCATACCAGTTTTTATATGGCTTTGGAGAGAGTAGAGGAAGGGTGTCTTACAGAACCATTTTGGAAACCCTTCCTTTTGAGGATTAGCTGGTTTCCAAGGGGTTAATGGCTTGTATCCAGCAAATCTTTTCTTAGAAAATTAAAACAAACATTAATCTCTGGATGCAGCTGCCTATGACACTTCAAATATTCAGGGCGGTCAGCAACGCTTTATAATGCCAAGCTTGTGATTTCTGTGTTTGGCCAGGAGTAATTTAAGAAAATGTAGTAAGAGGTGATCAGGAGTAATTTATGAAAATATAGTAAAAGATGAAACTCAGTTTCCTAACAGCTGCAGACTAGAGTCCTCTCTCTGCACACTTTAGTGTTTTAAAAAGTTGTGCAAAGTTTCTCCCATTCTTTTAGAGAATTTTTCTACATGCAATCCTCAGAAGAACTTGGGTTGAGATGAGAGAGGCATGGGGATATTTCCTGTATTTAGTTAAAAAACAACCCTCCTTTCTCTTATTCATACCCCTTCAGCTTCTGTAAGTGACACAAGCTGAAAGCTTGGTGTGACATAACTAGAGTGTTCAAGAGGGTCTCATCACTTCTCTTTAGTTCTGCTGTAGGAAATTTCCTCATGCATGAGCCTTCCTCATCAGCTAAGAGATGTATCTGTCTCAGGAGAGCTGACCATGGTCAAAGGAAAATTCTGTCACTTTGTATGGTGCAAGCAGTCCTTGAGATTAATTCTAAATTCAGAAAAAAATATTTTGTGCTTTTTCAGCTTCTCACCATGCAGCAAAGCTGATACACAGTTGAACCGGATGACCCTTGAGATCCCTTCCAATCTGGTATTTTATGGTCCTATGATTCTATGACTGATGTTACCTCTGTGTTTGAGAATATGAACTGGGTAACTGAAGACTTAATGAAAAAGACAGAGATTGTATTTTATGATAGTATTTTGATGATTTTGTCTTGTATATCACTTATTGTTCCCCCTTTGCAAGAATCAATGCCTTCCCTGCAGCTTCACGTCATTCTCCTTTTGTGCATGCATAGAATTAAGAATAAAATTCAAATTTAACCAAAAACTACAGATGAACTTTTCAAAAGTGTCTAATGTGGGAACAACAATTTGCAGACATCCAACACAGATATGTTGGTTTGGAAAATGTGTTCACCATCCAGTAACTGAAACATCAAGTTTGATTTGAATATTTAATGTTAGATGCTTGACAATGTTCATAATCATTGGCCTCTTAGAAATTAGGTTTCTAAGTTCTCATAGAACTAGAAAAAAACCAAAACAGTTAAAAATTAAATGTATGGTACATATTGCTCATGTTTTAAAGGTATGAATAGCTTTTACAGGAACTGATCTGTTAAGAATTTCCAGTTATTTTTTTGCAAATCTGCTACACTTTGTAAATTTCACTGGTGTTTCATGCTAACTCTACAGATTCCATATTTATCTTTGGATTATGCATCAGTCAGAGTGTGATCCGAAACACATTGTTGCTTCTGCCTCCTTTTTTCAAAATTTTGATTACATCTCTCAGATTCTGGTTGTCTGATATAGCACCTGTGGAAAGTGTATGGAAATAGCAGAGGATTAACGGTGGTCTTCCTGGTGGAACATAGGGGAATATTCAGACACTGTAACAACCTGCAGTAGTTGCTGGTTAGGTTTCCTTCTCTGGCTGTCCATCATATCACGTGTGTGTGGCAGCCCTCTGATGTGTCAGGTTGACTCACACACATACTGGCTCTGGAGTTTCTGGTGTAGATTTCTTAATCTGTAATTTGCTAAGTCCATAGTAAGCTCCACTTATATTCACGCTTGTGTCAGTTCATGTAACTCAGAAGTTCACATTGTTTTTTTTCCCAGTCTGCATGTTTTTTTCCCCTGCCATATTCTTTCTGTGACTGATAGAAGTCAAGACCACATTTGTTACTTTATTAATGATCAAGTACCTGTGTTATCAACCACCTCAAAGTCTTCATTACTCTGTCATTTAGTTTTCAGCAATTAAACACATGAATAGTTCAGTTTCTTCTCTAAGCATTTCCATTCCTGGATGTCATTGCCGGTAGATTGTGGATGGATCAGAAAGACTCCTGTTTTTAATCATTTGTTCCTGTCTTACCATTTCTTCATGTCAGTCTTGATCTCTAGCAATGCTTGGTCTCTGTTTTTGTGCCTGCAAAGCTAAGACATCTGGTCTCTGAGACATCTGTATTACGAAGTGAAGGGTTTTGCAGAGGGTTATGCAAAGTTTCCAGTTCGGCTTCTAGCCTGAGTTGCTTCACTAGGATTAAGTTAATCCCTGTAAGCATTCTTCTGTGTCTCAGCCTCAGACTTCTTAGGTGAGCTCTATAAAAGTACTTTTTGTGTAACAGTCTATGATAAAACATTACTCAGCCTCTCCATAATACTGATAATATAATTAATCTTTAAAGGGCAGACATTCAAAAGAACTGGGTGCACTTCCTTCTTGCTGACTTTGCTGGGTACTGGGAATTCAGCACTCAACCCATGGGAATGAGTCCAGATGAAACTCCAGATGGCCTTTCATGCACCAGTTGAACAGTACTCAGCTGGCGAACTGTTGCTTGTTTTTTTTATTCCACTTGGTACCTAATAACCAGGTTGCCTCAGTTCTCATGAGAAAAACTCTGTTTGGGTTGTTAGTGCATGAGAAAATTGAGGGTGTGTATGTAACTGGGAAGGCCCTGTAACCATCTCTGCATATCTCTAGTTGTAAAACATGATCTACGGCAGCACAAAATTTAAAATTTTGTGGCATCCCAGGAAGTATTTAATTGCATTCGTGCTTCATTGCAAGGCTGTCTCCTTTTCTGGAATTTATTTTAGCTAATTAGTTGGAAATGTCAAAGTAGTATTTTAGATGACAGAAACATCATACATGAAGCAATTAACTCTTTTGACAAATATTTATTGTGGTGTCGTCTTTAATTAAATCTTCAGTGCTTCTAGACACAGAGCAGGTTCTTCTGAAAAGGAGACCTTCCCAGCACTGTCAACGAGCATTTGACTGATGTGGCTTAATTGAACTTGGTACTGAGAGCCTGGTGGCCTAAACACAAAGATATCAACAAGACACAATTTCACAATATATGTGTCTGATATTTTGGTAAAATCCCAAAGTAATTTCTCCCCTCCAAACTTCATCTCAGATACCACAAATGCATTATTCTGGAGAAGGTACATCTCCAGTCACTCCTGTTCTTCCACTGGCATGATTTGCAGGAGGAAAAAATGTTGTGTACTTGTGCTGCTAAGATCAATAATGCTGAAAAGCAGGGCTGTATATGTTTTTTTATATATATATATTTTAAAAATTTTATTTAGCTCTTGGTGTTATTCATGTGGAAACATGTTACAAATGTGACTCTTTGGTTAGTTCCTCTTAAACCGATAGATCTTGTAGATGATGTGCCACTGAAAAATAATTCCTGACAGTGATAACTGAAGCAGATAAACAGTTCTGCCAGCTTCCAAATAACACTGTAAAACAAAAGGATTCTGCTTATCATTTTCCATTTCTTCATGCCTGTCAAATTATTTAACTGTGCATTACCCATCACAAAAGATCTCTGTGTTTTTCTGCTCATCTGCCACAGTCATGGATTTTTATCTTCCTCTGTTGCGTGACCTGCTGTGGTACCCTTGTCCAGCTGTGTAACTCCCCAGCCATTGCTGATCTTCACCTTCACCCTTGCAAAGATACTCTTGGAACTGCTGCATGAGACTGCCCTGTCATGGCCATTCAGCAAGGATATTAACCCATGCACTTGTTGTGCTCATTTTTTTTTTTCAGGCAGAAACAGCACCAGAAATTGGCCGAGATGGTCCCAACGTTCAGATCAGCTCAGGGCAGAACAACTCTGATCCCACAGGAACAGGCAGTTTGGCAGCCTCCCAGAATGTGGTTGCTCCAGCTGGGGTCTCGGCAGGTACCTCAGCCGCGGCTTCGTTCTTCATAAGGTAGCTTTTCAGCTTTCTAGTTTCTGTAACTGCTCATGGGTCTTCAAATGGTTGTGAAATGCTGTTGAGTCTTTGCCGTGTGTAGAAGGTGTAATGTGCAGTTCTGGATACAGAGAGGTGGAGTTGGTCACCTGTCACGACACAGGCCTTCCACTGGCACTTGGGAGCACAGATGTGATGGGGGTGCCCTACTTCTCTGTCTGGAGACCTAAACAGGAATCTCTTGACCAAAACAAATGTGTGTTGGCCTTTGTCTAGTCCTTAATGGCTGTTTCCACCTCTAGCAAGTCCATTATTCTGCTGAACAAAAGTGCAAATTTTTTTTTTCCATAGTTGGTAGCAACAGTTAAAACAGTTTTAGATGTTCTTTTATTTTAGCAGTAGCATGGAACAATCTTTTCTCCCATTCTTTGGTCTTGTAACAAAAATGATATGTTAGGTTTTTTGGTTAAATGTTTGTTGTAATTAGCAATGTTGATTAAATGCAATACGCTGCAAGCAGATGGTATTTAAAAAAAACAACCAAAATTCAGGGCTTTGTGCTTGCATTCCAAACTCTTTTTTTTTTTT
>VWYK01056701.1:241-14232 GCA_013399775.1 Semnornis frantzii | reverse complement strand
CCATTCAGATGAAAACAGGTATAAAAACAAGGGACCCTGAACAATGTTCAGAGGAAGACAAACTATTAAGTCACTCTTCTTAAGTTTTACTCTTTCTTGACATTGGGTTATTTTCACATCTTTTCAAAGTGATCAGCCTGCAGTGTTGCAGTTGCTGCCACAGGATTACTGCCTTTGAAACAGGAAAATTGCTCTATAGTTGCAGCTGCTATTCCTTGCAACTGCCGCTTTTGTTTAATGAATTAGTCTTCAAAACAGAGCAATCACTATGGACTCACTAGTTTTCAGGTTCTAAATTATTTCTAGTGTTGCTGGGTTTTGCTAGACTAAAACCATTTAAATTAATAAATCTCTAGAGTCACAGCAGTGAATCACACTCATTATCTTTGTACTCTCATCATACTCCTGCGTGTTTGGGAAAGCTGTGTCAATTTAGACAGGATATAAAACATTACACATGGTATGCTTTTTACAACCAGCTTTTCTTAACAAGATATACTATCTCTGAGTAATGTAATTGTGTATCTTAAGAGTTAAAATAAGCATGGTCATCCTTTTCTAGATTCAGGGTATTCCATCATATTTTAATGCCTGTGAGTTGTGTATTAAAAAATCTAATTATTCACTAATGAGCAGTAATGGTACATATAAACTGAGGGTCACTATCCTATTACAGGCACCTGATGGTTCACTGATAAGCATTTGGTCATTAGATTGACCATAAAATATAGTCAATAATTGAGGTTACTCGTAGAGCAGACACCTTATCAGCTTTAGGCATGGTGGGACAGCTTGTCAGTACTCTGTGTACTGATTGTGCTGTGACTGAGCATATGATTAGGGTATTGAAGCAGTCTGTATCTAATGAAACTGCAGGAAAGGCATAGCAATATTAGCACAACCACTAAATGACTAATGTGTTTTTGTTCCAAGCCTCAGACACTTCAATTAGTTCCAATAAACTCTGATCTAGTGTAGCGGTAGGCAGGGAATTCAGATATTTTGTGTACAAGCTTTCATTACACTAGTCAAGATTTGTAACATTTTGGAAATAGATGAAATCTGTGTGGCTTTGAATGAAAAATGATGGAGATAATAAAGGCTGTCAATACCATTTTTTGTTGCCTTTTTTTTTCCAATTTAATTTTTGCATTTTCCGGGTTCAGAATACTTTCTGAGACAATGCCTAGTGCCTGACTTCAAAGATGGAACTGACAGCAGCAAATCAGATGTCTATATATTCAACTTTAAGGTCCATTCATGCAGTTCATGTAGACCTGCGCATATGGAGTTAAAGTTAGAATGTATCCTATTTTGTGGCATATAAAACATTATCCAGTACTCTAGTTCTTGAAGGCTTTTGTAGAGATATTGATTTTACCATGCTTCAAACTGTTGCTGAGAGAATAACCTCAACCTATTTTTTTTTATTATTTTTTTCCATGAGGATGCCTTAACACTCCTAAATTATTTAATATGGTGAAGAATGCAAAATGCCTTTTTGTCTTTCCGAAATGCTATTCAGGCTTCTGTGATGCAACCTTGCAAAGTAACCATAGAAACATGTTAAAAGCGTCAACAAAAATCAGTAGCTGGGTTTGACAGTGATGCAAATTCTGTGAAAGAAGATTATAATGTATTAGGAACACTTGAGGCATATATTACTGCTAACCTGTTAAGCCTGATTATTCCATGACTATCAGTACTTTCAGAATTTAATGCAGGGAGCAAAAAAGCACAAAAATTGAAAGATACTTTTTTTTTTTTAAAAAAAGTTGGCATATTTAAGTTGTTTCTAGCTAAATCACTTCAGCATGTCATTCTCTGTCCTGTTAAAAGGAAGAATTATGTTTCTGCTAAGCTCATAATGTAGTTCATCATGTCTCTGTATTTAACAGCTGTAAACTTTTGCCCTGTACCCTGCTGGGATGCGCTGGTATCCTGGCTTTGTGCAGAGCTGGCACAATTTAAATCTCTTTGACAGATAAAGTGGATATCTGGGTTATGAATAAGCAGTAGTTCACCAAAAGGTGAAGAAAATGTGTGACTCATTGGATCTTGAGTTAGACCTTCTTTTGCTGACCTGTGGTAGTTAAACTAGTCTGTGAGGTTGAAACAAAAGTCCTTGCTGTAGTTGCGAGTAATTGTAATACATTCTTTGTATTTCACTGGCAGTAAGCTCAACAGCCCCTCAGTGCATCAACCCATCTTGGTAAATGCTTCACAATGCCCCAGTTTCTCATGCTACCATTTGGTCACTTTTGGAAGCTGGTCAGGAAGGGTGGTTGAGCAGTCTGCTTCTTGGGAAAGATACATATATGGAGGTGAAGTGGAGAAACTGGCTGTTTCAGAGCAAGTCAGATATATAAATAGCATTTTCCCCATAATGAATCACTCCTCTGAATCTAGCGGTAAGGAGCAGCCTGGTCCAAACAGTTTCCTTCCCACTGCGTGGTGCTGGAGAGGTGAGATGCCTTCCTGGCTCCATTTTCCTCTCTGCATGGAGCCAGAGAGAGCAGTAAATCCCTTGTACAGGTGTGTAAATGGAGATGGAGCATGTACCACCAAAGGGCTTGCCTTGTCTTGCTGATGCCATGGCATTTCTGCTGGAATGTAGTTGCTAACAGTCCCTAAAGAGGAAACGTGACCTGTGCTTAACACACTGCTATGCAGAAACAAGAGATGGGGCAGGGAGTGGAGCACTGAGCAGTATCTCGTAACATCTTAGGGCAGCTTAAGCTTTCCTAGTTGCTGTGGCAGCATAATACTGCCTGTAGTCAAGGACAAACAAAACAGTGTATGCTTTAGGTATATCCCATTTCACATTAGCCCCTAAGGAGGATAAATTAGAAGATAAGCCTGAATTTAGTAGGCTTTGTTCTTGGAAACAGCAATGGCTCAGGACAGCATGTTTAAGAGCAGACCATCATTACTTGTATCGTTGCTAATGCTGGATCATACATTTGCACAGTGCTTTATCAGCACATGGTAAACCAGGCTTCCTGCTATGAAGAACTCATCCATGATGACTTTGAGATGGATGGGGCAAACAGAGATGAGACACAAAGTTCAGCAGTGGGAGACAGAGAAGTTGGAGTAGTTGAGCAATGGCCATCAATGAGGGAGTCAGTGGCTCAGAAGACAAAGCTTCTCTGTATTAGAAGGCTAGAAATCAGGTGAGATGTTTTGAAGGAGAAGCCTCATCAGTATAGCTCAGACCACAGAAGTTATGTGAGAACAGATTGGACTATACTGGAGGTGGCAAAACGAAGGGAGCCTGGAGCTAGTTAGATTGCTAGGAAATGTGCAGAGGAGGGGATATGCAAAGAAGAAACTGAAAGACAAAAAAAAGTACATCCAGTGATGTGGGGGGACCTCATGGTGAGATTGGGAGTTTGGGCAGGATGTTCTAGTTCTTTACTCCAGCTTCATGGTAGAAGCAAAACTTGGGCAAAACAGAACAGTTCCAGTGTCTCCAGTTGATCTTTATGGTGTGAGGCCATTTTTGTCATACACGAGTGCCTTGATGGATGATAATACAGGAGGTACTGGAGCACCCTCCCCCCCCCCCCAGCCCCTGCCCCACTCTTGCAGGAAGTGTGACTTTTTGAGCATATCTAGGTGGTTCGGCAGCAAACTGCCATTGCAGCAATTTGGTCTTTGATTTGCTCTATGTTCTGAGACATCCTTTATGTCCAGGGTGAAGAGCAAAGCACACTAATTTAAAACATACATGCTTACAAATATGTTGGAGGGGATAATATGTGCCTTCAGAGCTACCCAAGTTAGAATTTGTAGAGTAAACAGTGGTCAGTGGAAGGAATTTTAAACTAGGAAAAAGTCTGAAGTGTTTATGGATAATCTCAACTGGAGTTGTGCAGATATTTCTTCTTACTTTGTCCTCTCTCATGTCATCTGCTTTCCTCAATTTTAATATTTTCTCCCTTAATTTAAGGATTTTTCATATGATCCTTTCTGTATTTTCTTGTTCATCCACAGCTGAATGCACCTGCTTGTTCTCTTTTCCTGAATGTGTGGAATTGCACTATTGTCTAGCAACCAGTGTCTCTTTTGCCCTTGGCTTCTTCCTTTCTTTCTTCCCTTCTTTCTGCCCTTCCTAGTTTGTCAAAAGAAGTGCCTCTCCTGCCTCTCCCCAACACCAGCCCTCCCAGTCTGCCTGCCTTTTTGGTTCCTGGACTCCTGGACACCACTGCTTGCTCTGACTCCGTTATTTGGGGCTCCTCAGCTTGGCAGCAGTGGCAGCTGCACTGGTGGTTTTGCTGCAGTGAGAACGGAGCATTCCATAGGTAAAATGATAATGGTGACTTTCCTGTGGGGATGTAATTTGACAGTTTGCACCTGTTTTGCAAATTGATTAGTGACTTTCAGACTCTTCCAATAACATATTTAACTATTTTATTAAGACAGACTTGGCAGGTGAAATAAGAATATCAGGCTAGTAGTCAATTGAATATTTACTTCTCATGGCTAACTTGCAGTCACTCTAAAGCTCAGTTTACTGAATGCAGGATGCAGTTTGCAGAGTAGATGGACTTTCAGGTGACACTGTCTCTTTTCTGAGGTAGACTGCTTTGCTTGTTTGTGGTTGTGGCAAAATAGGACATGCCACATTATCATTTGTAACAAAAGTGAAATGTCAAGCCAAAGTAATGCATCAGCACTATAGCTGCAGTACTCGTTCAACTGCAGGATTATTCTGAAGGTGCTTTTAAATTCTCCATGAAAGAACGGAGCTTTCTAAGATTTCCCTCATCCTTCATGCTGAAGGATGGAAGATATTTCTTTTCACAGGATATTTAGAAGGCTTTAGCCAGTACCTCACTTGGCACAAGTTAGTGTTTTGCTGGTCATCACAGAGTGATGCTCTTGGGGTTGCTTTCTGCTTTATTGACCTTTCTGTGTTCTCTGTGGTCAGACTCCCACATTAAGATGCACTGCCCTATAGAGTTTTCACTGGGAGGAAATGACTCAGTGGAAATTAATCAGCACAAAATTAATCTAGATGTTGTTAGTGAAGCTAGTTGTAGTCCAGGGAACTCTTCAGAATATTCTACATAGAGCATCCTGAGCAGGTTTTCAGGGGTTGCTTGTTTCTGCTGAAATCTGAAATTACCATCTTTTGGTAAGAAATAGTTAAATTTCTGTCTGCAGTGATGGAACAAAATGCATGTCACATTTTCCTGCTAAGTGCTATTCTAAATAGTGCTGCAATTTCAGCCTACTCTACCTCCGAGAAGTATCATTTCAGAACTGATGTCAGTTAAATAAATCACAGGAACACTGGGCTTGATAAGCTTACGTGTCCTACCTCTGTTTAAAAATACTCATTGTGTGAGCATACGGCTTCTGTACTTGAACGATTTCCACTGCATCATTTAATGTTGTCAGTGACCATTTAACTTACTAACAGTAGGAATAAGTAAATGCTCCCCTGAGAAGTTATTTACTTGTCAGTATAGGTGTTAAGCCTTTGACTAAATATCTGAAATAAAACCCAACTGAAACAGGAATGGATCCTCTGTGGATTTTCTAGATATGCACTAAAATACGGAACTAAGGGAGCTGGAGGTGACAAGAAAGGTATGTCTGTGGGGATGGCATGTTGGGGCAAAGGCATGTAACATGAAAACATAACTCACTCCAGAACTTCCGCAGTAAAGGAAGGAGGCTTTACAGTCACAGACACTAACTTGCTCAGACTGATGATTAGGAAGTGATTAGGAATGTGAAAATATGGAAGTTCTTGCTCGTTCAGTCCCGTATACTGTATTTTATCTCTTGTCCTTTACATTTGCAAATGTGCCTGTTTCTTCCGTGGACCAGCTTGAATGAGCAGTATACTTTTGCTTTTCGTACCAGATTGACTATTATGAATAGCATGGAGTGCGGTATCATTTGTAGCAAAAATAAGTTATTGTCTGGCAAGTCATTTTGGTACTAACTTACTTCTGTACATGGGGAGCTGATATTACAGGGCAAAATTTACCATTATCTATGTAAGTGATTAATAATGAAGGACTAGCTCCTGTTTCATTACTTTGTAGTTTAAAAAATGTCTTTATTGCTTTTTCTTGATAAAATACAAATGAGACTAGAATTTTATTTTGCTCAACTTGACTGAATCTGTGCCTCACTGGCAAATAAGTCCAACTTTTGCTCAAGGAGCACGCTTAGATTGATGTGGTTCTGTCTGCTTTAGCTCAGTTAGTTCATGAAAGAGAGCAAGGAAATATTGCTGGCATTCAGGTAGCTGTATTTTCCATATGTAGCTATATATGCAGCATGCAGCCTGGGAACTGACATATTTTTATATTAGGTGTTGACAGTCTTGCTTACATAAGATTAACCTATGCAGGTTTTCAGCAGTTTGTCATATGGTACAGTTGTAAGCAGCAAGTATGGAAGTACAGAAATGTGTTCATCTGCTCTTGGTTTGTTTAACATCATTAGTGAAGAACTGGAAATGGTATGTGGCAGGCTGTGGTGACTAGCTGTTATTCTGGCGTATATATGTATATCAAAAAAGTCAGTTCCTGAACCTTGGTCCTGGCTGCTGAAGCAATGCTCTTTGGCCAGAAAAGTGTCTTAAATCTGCAAGCCGAAGAGAACATAGAGCTGACATCACTCATGACAACTTAGCAGCAGCAACCTCAGAAACTGCTGGTTTGAGAGAGCTAAACAAATAAATAGAGTATACAAGTGCTCATGAAGATCTGCACTTTGGTGCTTCTTAAACCTGGGGAAAAAATATGGAGAAGAGCTGTGGGAATCCCTTCCTGTGTTACTATATACAAATGGATTGAATGCGTGAAGATGATCTTGGTAAGTTGTTTCTGTTTAATCGTGTGCAGCTGAAAGGAGGGATCAGTGCTTGGGTCTATATAAAATAAGGAAACTCTTCTGATGTCAGGGATACTCTGCAGGTTTGTTTTAATATGGCATCTTCATTGGTCTTTGAGTTTGTCTGGAGGTGGCTTTGCTTGATATTTCTGGGTGATGTCTGAATTCAGGAGAATCTTGATTATTCCTCACTGATGCATGAAACCTTAATTCCATACTTCATGAAGTTGTGAACAGAGCAGGGGAAGAGCAACAAGGATGGGCAAAAATCAGTGTAAGGTGTAAACCTGTGAGGAAAGGTTGGAAGGATCTGGCCTATTTTATTTGTAAAAGAGAAGACTGGGATGTGGTACTGGTCTTGGTACAGGTAGCAGCTGCCGCACGAGGAAATAAGCTCTTTTGGATGTCTGATGGGGACGTGAGGAGAAAATAAGGAACATTTATTCCATCAAGTCAGATTTATGAGAGATATGAGCTGTGAATTTTCTAATAGCAGGTCCAGTTATAAAAAGGGAATTGGTTGTCTTGAGAGGCTGTGGACTTGCTTTCACTGGATATTTCTAAGAATAAGTTGGACATATATAGATGAGAATGTATCAGATAAAGCTCATACTACCATGGAGCATCGGGAAAGCATAGATAGCATCTTAAAATCCCTTTTGGGCCCATCTCCTCGGATCAGCTGTGAGCAGATGATGTTCTAATATGTCAACATAATTGATTTTTATTTCTGCATTGCTGATTTTAATAAGAGATAGTAAAAGAAAAATTAAGAGATTATTCAAAGCAAGAGGCTGAAATTCAAGACTGAATCATAAGATTAGGCTATGTGCAAGAGGCAAGGCATGATCTTAATGTCATATTTGAGATACCTGCTCTCATAATGTTGGCTTGGTAATACCCTCACAATATTAGATATGATTTGACATTTTGGAGTGTTTCAGAATAATGGTTTTCTATTGAAACTTTATTACCATCACCCATTACAAAAATGCCATTGTTTGAGGCAGTGCATTGTGATTCAGATGAACTAATTATTTATTTAGGAAGTCGAACCACTGAAATAAGGAACATTAGTTGTTTGTTCTTTCTGGCAGTGCTTCTCAACAGCATTGCTGGGACATCTAAGCAAACAAAGAATTGGTGCCGTATTTGTATAGTGGTGCTAATTTGAGGAAAGTCTTTTTATATTCTCCTGAAGATATATATACATCACAGGATCCTGGTAATCTTGTTCTATAGGGAAGAATAGACCATAACCTCAAAATTTAATGAGTACTTTATAAGTGATTCCTTGGACAGAAATTACTACACTTAGTTCCTGTCCTTTCCAAACCTTCATGACAGATTTACACATTCTGATTTTTTCTATTTAAAAATGTCTCTTTCTGAACCAGATTTTATTTCCAAAATCAAATGCTCTTAGTGCAAATGAATACCTCTTTTATTTTTATGTTTGCCTGGGATTTTGGATAGCAGATGCCCTTCTTCATTGTGCTACTTTTCTAATTTTAGAACCACGAATCAAACAGTATTAATCATAATAGAAGTAATAATACCAACCAAGTTTATTCTGTGAGTTGTGGAAGGCTCCGAGCATAGTGCAGGAGAGTGTATTGTAGGACATCCGTGTATTCGTTGTCTGTATTAACAAGTAATTAAAGAAACAATAACTGGAACTGTAGATACAATGACAGACTGACTTTCCACTGCTTCCTTTGGATCTGGTCTACAGTGGAAATGGCCTAGGATATTGATTTTGTGGCAGAGGAGTGATACCTTACTGGGCTGGGAACTGGGAAAGTTTGGAGAAGTCTTGCTTTAGAATAAACTGATTCCCAGCCTTAGCCTTTGTCCGTAATTTTACAAGCTTCCCTGGAAGGTTCAGAATCAGGATAAAAGTTTCTCCCATGATGTCATAGAATAATAGAATAGTAAGGTTGGAAGGGATCTCAAGGATCATCTAGTTCCAACCCCCTGCCATAGGCAGGGACACCTCCCACTAGTACAGGTCACTCAAGGCCTCATCCAGCCTGGCCTTGAACACCTCCAGGGAGGGAGCATCCACAGCCTCCCTGGGCAACCTGTTCCAATGCCTCACCACCCTCACAGGAAAGAACTTCCTCCTAACATCCAGTTTGAATCTCTCCTCTTCCAGTTTAGACCCATTGCCCCTTGTCCTGTCATTACAAAACTTTGTAAATAGTCCCTCCCCAGCCTTCCTGTAGACCCCCTTCAGATACTGGAAGGCTACTCTAAGGTCTCCTGGAAGCCTTCTCTTCTCCACGCTGAAGAGCCCCAACTCTCTCAGCCTGTCCTCATAGCAGAGCTGCTGCAGCCCTCTGATCATGTCTATCAAGATCAAATCAAAAGTCTTGAGCACATGTACTCTTGAGTAAACTCCAAAGTTCAGGGTATTTAAGGCTTCGATTGTACACTTATTTGGCCCTGACTCTTTCAGTGAAACCTTCAAGCATTCTCACAATATGAATAATGGCAATGACCTCTAAAACATAAGGCTAGCTAATGACACTAAAGCTGTTGATGTGCAGTGAGTCATGCTGAAGTGAATGTGCGGAAGTTTTCTTTTATTATTTTTGTCAATGGAGCTTAAAAGTGGGAAACAGGACTCCCAGTTCTATCTCTGGCTTGTGGCAATTTGTAAACCCAAGTGTTGATTAAGCCCTCTCTATCTCGGTTTATTCATTTCTAGTATGTGTTTCAGAGTGTGTCTTGTATCGCTCTTCCTTCTGAAGCCTAATAAATTCCACAAAGCGTTAAGCAAAAAAAATTATAATTTTGCATGGTTAGGAAAGTTTTAAATCTCTTTCTGTTTTTCATGGAGATATTATGCCAAGAAGGATCACTGTTCTTTAGGGATTTAAATTGTGCTGTTTACTTTCACAGCTATAATATGCAGAACGTGTGCATTGAGTGTAAACTAGAAGCAGCTTGCTGTACATCAGAATAACGGAAATGTCATGTTAACTACATAGACTGAATTTAGAATAAGAATTAGACCATTCTTTTAATGGGCAGGCTTTGTAGCTACTGTTGTTGCACAGTCCTATTCCCTAAATGCTGAGCATTATGTAATTGATCTGGCCATGTCTTTTCTCAGCGGTCTCATCCGTGCATGGCAGAAAACCTAGTAATCTGTAAATTATGTGGGAGAAAGAGCAGGTTAGAGACTGTCCCTTGTAATTTGATATTTGAGTACCCCTGCATGTGCCATATATTAGTTTTATTTTCCCCCGTAACACCTTGCTATGAGAAAAGAACTCTCCAGAGCATCTTAAAAGACATCTTCTATTAAAGATGGAAAGAGTTAAGCAGAATGCGGGCAGTAGATCTCACTGCCATAGGTAAAAATAATGTACATGAGTGTCTCTCATGCCTTAATTGGAAGAGAGGCAGAAGAATGTGGATCTTATTTTCCCTTGCAAGAATATGTTGTAGAAGAGCACTTGGTGGAGGATAAATGGAGAGAGTCAATGTAGGTGGAAAATGCCCAGAAAAGCATATGATAGTAATACTTAAGTTTTGCATAGTATTCCTTACAGATCATAATTTTCCCTGTGAGGAAACAGAAGGCAATACTGGAGAAGGTCAGACAGTCTACTGTGATGGTGAAGGTGGATGTGAGTGCCTCCTGTGCAAGATAAAATTTGAGAAAAAGAAACAAATCAGAAATAGCCATGGCACACAATTGGTTCTTTTCACAACCAGTAATCTAATTTCTCTCATTGAAACATTCCAATTAGCCTCAAACCAGCACAGGCTCCTTATGCAAGTTTTCTGTTATGAACCTGATTTCTCTCTTTCTGGTGCTAAGCAAAAAGAGCTCAGTTTATGTAAGCTTTGTCTTCCTTGAATCCATGGGACAAATTTCTGAGAAAAGGAATACTGGAGAAAAAAAAGAACTGGAAATATAGATGTAAAGTCAGTAATGGGTTGTTGGATAAGGGCTGTAGAAAATCCAGCATTCTGGAGCATCTCAGAAGTGACTCCCTGTCTCATGAATTTTACTGAAGTAAGGAGTTTTGTGAAGTTGGATTTTGTTTAATTTAGTTGGACCTATGTTCAAAACAGTCTGTCCTATATTTCAGCCTAATGGGCACCTGACTGGTTTGACACCAAGTGTATTGTTGGTGCTGGAGGAAGCACATAAGGATTTATGAGTTCTTATGTGCTGCTTTTTGCTGGAGCAGTCCAGGAACCCAAGCAAAGCACATGAAGGTGGCTATGCAGCTGACTTTTGTAGTAGCTAAAGAATTGTCTGTGCTTTTTGTAGGAGCCGAGTATGACAGTTACTTCAATTTGTGTTCAGAGTCTAGAGTTTGTTAGTGATGTTTAATTTTGCCTAAATTGCCCTGTTCTTTTCATTAGAACCTTAAGTTTTCCCTGTAGGAAAACCTCAAACCAAACCAACAAGCAAAACCTAACCCTACAAGCTGTTTAATAATGCTGATACAAGATGTCTGTAATGTTCCAACTCCAGAAACAACCTCATTTAATGCTGGGTAAAGTAATTCCTGCACTGACACATAGGTTGTAATTAAGCTTTTTGCACTGCTGCCTGAGAAGAGATGTTTTTCAAATGTGAACCAAAACATCATTATTAGTGCAGCTGGCTTGTTGCCCATCAAAGCACTGATTATTTTCTGCAACAGCTACTCCAGTTCCTCTCCTTTTTCAGTTTCCTGTTATCTCGCATGGACATCAGTAGTCCCTTTGCCAAATTTCTTAGTAAAATTGTGGCACTTCAGACTCATAGGAAGAGGCCTTATCAGCACTATAGCAGTGAATTGCTTTAACTAGCGTATGACGCTGTCCTTTGTACAGTGGAGATGCAGAAAGTGTATGAATAGTGTTGAAACTATTTAGAAGTTGAATAGAACTAATTAAAACAATTTGGAAGTTGTTCTTTCTTGGTGGGGAAGTTAAGACAACTAGGAAGGCATTTGGTATCTTAGATCTGCTTCTTGAAGTGGTCCAAAACTGTTACTGAGCTATTTTGAGAGATGCTATACTTTAAAAAGGCTGAATTTTCTATTTGTTTATTTGTATATGCTTTTCTTAGCTTAGTCTTTTGGGTTTGTTTATTCATGAAGTGCTAGTGCATGCTTAGGTGCTTGAATATACAATCTCTGAGTAAATTTGTCCTTTACTTCTCATCCTCTTTCATGTATGTTTCCCAGTGGAACTCCTTCAGCCAGATCTATTGAAGGAACAATTATTTCATCAGGATTTAATGTGCATCTTGATTGCACTTTGAAGACATTCTCTTGAGGACTTTTTGTAATTTCAACAAGGCATCATAGGATGTAAACAAGGAAATAAACACTGTATTTCATATTAATCAGCGAGACGATTAAATAGTAATCACAATTGTTAATTGGTAGTGGGGGATAAAGGGTAATGACTGTTTTGAGTTCCACAATGAAAGCACCAACAGGTAGAGGCTCTTTTCTGCGCAATAAGCTGCATGTAATTTAGAAGACATTATGGTTCTAACGTGCAGCTGCAACCATAGTGAAGTTGTACAACTATTTGCCTGGTGTCCTATTTCAGGCATATGTTTTCATACCGAATGAGGTATTAGCAAGGGGATTTGAGATTTAGACAGTTAAATCAGTTCTCATTGCCACCAAAATCCTGACTTTCTGTAAAAACCCATGTTTGCAGTGTTTTGCTTCACTGTGGGATGCGGTTCCTGCTGCTTTCAGGATGTAGCAGGAGTCAAAAGCTGCTACTTTCCTTAGAGGCAGAGGTCCAACAACTTGTCCCACACAAGATGGTGGTTTCTTGCTCCCTCTGAGTTTGAAATTAGAGCCTGATGTTTTCATAACACGAGTCTTTGTCTTTTTCTAAATACTGCAGTGTTTGTAGGGGGAGAAGGCAGCGTGTAGGTGGTCTGCATCTCCAGAAACTGAAGAACTTGAAAGGTCCAAGGGTTCAACATGCAAGTTTGGGAATACAGAGCATAGGACTGTGAATTTTGGATATCCGTATTGAAAGTCCTGCCCCTCATAATGACTAGCTGTCAAATCTTGACCCAGATGAGTGAATCTGCTCCTGAGACACAGACAGTTCCTTGTACTGTAATTCATTTGAAGCCAGTAGTGCTTGTGGAAAAAAATGTGCAGCCCTCTGCTCTCAGTGTTCATATTTGCTTCTATGCTACCGTAAGTACAAGCAAAGGAAGAGTTTACTTCTCTGATCAGCTTACTAATCTAACTCAGCCTCAGGCTGCCTAACAACGAGTTTTGTGGCATGATTAGGGGTCTAGATTTACCCTGAATTAGATATAACAGCAAAGCACTGCCTTAGTTATCCATATGTCTGTTGCTTATAATACTTCACAGATGCTAGTGCCAGTTTGATCTCACTGAAGAGTAGTTGAAGATCCTGGGCTGAAAGACATGATGAAAATATAAAGTAGCCATTGTATAAAAAGAGGGTGTTTTTGCTCACATATTTGTAAACAAATTTGTCCAAAATTACAAGCTTTTATGTTGCAAATATAGGCCAGGACAGGAATTTGACCCTAGAAAACTTGTTGGTATCAGTAGCATGATCTCATGTTACCCACAGATGCCAGCAGTGTAACACTTTGCCTTTTCCTAGCTTAACAACCATTCAAAGTAATGTGGAAAGATAGCACAGTGGATGCGTTCTACTGGAAGAACTGGCGGCTTATGGCTTGGATGGAGAAAAAATTAACTGGATGACCAGGTCCAAAGAGTGGTGGCAAATGGAATTAAATTCAGTTGGTGGCTGGTCACAAAGGTGTTTCCCAGAACTCAGTGTTGGGGATTATTCTCTTTAATATTTTTATCAGTGATCTGGACAAGTGGATTGAATGCACCCTCAATAAGCTTGAAGATGACACCAAGCTATTTGAGTATGTCAATCTGTTTGAAGTTAAGTAGGCTCTACAGAGGTATTTGGAAAGGCTGAATTGATAGCCCAAGGTCACCAAGGTTCAACAAGACCAAGTGCCATGACCTGTGCTTAGGTCACAACAACCCTGTGCAACACTACAGGCCTGGGGCAGAGTAGCTGGAAAACTGTCCCACAGAAATGGAGCTGGGGGTTTTGGTTGACAGTTGTCTGAAGATGAGCCA
>VWYK01056699.1:11889-25175 GCA_013399775.1 Semnornis frantzii | reverse complement strand
GGATTTTACAAAGGGGGGGGGGGGCGGGGAACTCCCAAACCATCACAACACTACATGCACACACTACATGATACGCCAAGTATTAAGAAGAACTAAACAGTCAACCCTCCTAACTTGCAATACTGATTCTCCTACACTGATGCTATGTGTAAGAAGTAGTGACAACCTGGCTACTAGGTGTAACTTCTTTTTGGTACAGTCTTGTGTACAGGAGGCTCACCCCCGAGAGCTCGGGTTTAGCAGGGCCACAAGCTGAGGAGCATACACACAAATCTTCTGACAGCTCCAGTCTCTGAGCAAGCTGACGGGCCCTTAAAGCGGACTTTAATAACTATTCTCTGCCTAGAGCAGAGCCCGTATCACGGGGAAGTGGAGGTGATCACAGTAGTTTGCTCAAAGCGTTGTCACTTCCTTATCCCACCCTGCCTGGGACCGAAAAACGACTCTCACTGTTGGCAGTGGGAGGTCCCTTCAGCGAACATCACATTCCTCTACACGGACCGAGAAGTAATGCAGGGCAGCAGCTCAGTTCTCTCCACAGAGCTTCCCATCTCAAGATCCACGACACGAGAGGGACACAGGTACCCTTTAGCGCAAAATCGGACCTGAATTAACAGCTTCGTTCACTGCAGCCTTTACCTCAGCGAACGCGGCCCGGGCCGGTGGCGCCGCTGAGCCGGCTGGGACAGGCCCTATGGGGACACGCAAGCGAGGCGGCACCACGGGACCCCTCCAGCTGCAACCTGAGCCCCATCTAACACATCTCACATACGCCCCCAGAAAGCAGGCAGACCCTTCCCGCGTCAGCAGAGAGGCGAGGCCGCGCCTGGAGCACCGCCACTCACATGAACCCCGCGCCGCCTGTCACCAGCAGCCGCTTCTCGAAAACACGCAGCTCCGCTGGACTCGGTTGACCAGACATCATCCGCGCTTTACGGTAGCGGCTCTCATCCCCGTGTCGCTTTGCGCCGCGACATCACGCCTACACATGCGCACCACTGGAGGCGGCCCTCGTTCTCCCGGAGGTTTCACGGCCGGGCCCGCAGCGACCTCAAAATCCAGGCGTCACTAAACGCCTTCCCCTCTCCTCGCAAGCCTGAACAATGGAAGCGAACGGCAGCGCCGCGAGCACGCCACACGCAAATCCCAGAGATTTCCTGCCGCCTTCAAGGGCCGCCACCGCCGCCTTTTACGACGATAGGTCTCAATTTACGGCTAAACCCAGCAACGGACACGTCGTATCAGGGGAGGCGCGCAGCACGGTGGCAGGGGCGGGGCTGGCACAGCCAAGAGAGGAGACCTTGCCCCACCGGGGCGGGTGGACTCTCTCGCACGCGGCTTCCATTGGTTCTCTCCCCTGTCCCGCCCTCCCTCTCGCGTGTCCCGCGCGCGCTTGTAATCCGGAGGGAGGGATCACGTGACGCGGCGGCGCGAGCCCCCGGGGCGGGGGTAGTTTGTGGCGGCAGGGTGTGAGGATGAGTTGGTGGTTGCTGTGGCTGCTGTGTGCTGCCGGCTGGTGGGGCGCCGGGGGCAAGACGCTGCGAGGTGGCTTTGCCAGTGCTGCCGCCCGGCTGGAGCCTTGGCGGCCCGTGGTGCGCTTCCAGTTTCACGGTGGGTGCTCGAGGGAGGGGAAGCGAGCGGCTGCGCGGCCTGGCCGCAGCGTCCCTGTCCGCCGTCCTGAAGCGAGGGGGTGAGGAGTCGTTAGGGCTGCTGGCCAAGGGGCACGGCGGCGGGCGGTGAGGCCAACTCGCCTTCCGCCGGGACGTGCAACAGGTCTGATCCGCGCGGCGGGCGGCGGGGGGCCTGTGGCAGCGGCGGGAGCGATAGGGAGCTTGGCCAGAAGCGAGACCTGCCGGGTCTGCACCGACTCAGTGGAAACGGAAGCTGGTAGCAGCCCGTCGTACTACACTAAACAGCATCGCTGTTTGTCAGCGTGTGGAAAAGTGTAGCTGTGGGTGTTCAGCGCTGTGCCGCTTTCCGTGTCCCGTAGCCCAATGTGGAAGGGTTATCTAGGAGAGCAGGGGCATTTTGACTTCGAGGTGCGTCTTTGGGATGCCAGCGCATGAGAGAAGGGCTTAACATTGTGCGTTTCACGTCACTGGGTGTTTTTAGAGTCAACGTGCATCAGAATGTAAATTCCCACCTGATTACTCCCAATGGCTTTCTCTTTCCTAAGTTGTTAACTGCTCGTTAGTTAAGAGGCCCAGCAGTGGGTTAGAATCCTGCTAGAATGGGCACTGCAGAAATAGAGGTTGTGAACTGCTTTTCAAAAAGAGATACATGCAAGTGTGGTGAGTGCCATATGCAATGAAGCTGTGGTGGTCAGCACGCTTTGCCAATGTCCTCAGAATTTCACTAGCTGGGACTACTTTCTCAGCTAGCTTCATGGCCAGAGAGTTTTGCTGAATGCTTCAAAAGACATTCACAAAGATAATACTTACACAGGCTTCCTCCCAGACTGCAGGAGCAGTACGAGTGTTTGCTAGAAAATAATCTAATTGAATGAAGGAAAATGTGACACAGCCTTTGTACCAGACTCAAGAGCTACCCTATGATGCTCAAAGGTCATAAAATACTAGACTTTGAACAAGTTGTTGAGGCTGATTGAGGCATCATCTTTATTTGAACTTGAGAAAATAATACCTGAGGTGGATGAAGGAAAAAATATTATCTGGAAATCTCTTTTTAAAAACGGGGAGGAGAGGGGAGGCCGTTAGTAGTAGAGAAGGTTAATGACATTTGGGTTATGGTGAAGGTTTATTTAAGCTCCATCATAAAGAGTTGTGTGTGCAATATTAAGTTAGTGACATGTATAGAAATTATTTCTGAAAGAGTGTAAAGGCTTTTACAGGAAGTAGTGGTAAAAGTTGAAGAAATAAAGTGATGCTGTAGTGCTGCTATTCACAAAAAAAATTATACCACTCTAACTTTTTGTTTGTAACTGTCATGGAGGCAGAGTAGTTGATTTTATTTTTTAAATATCAAGGTGACCATGCTGTTCTGTGTGTCAGAGTCAAGAACGTAGCAGTAGCTGTGACAAAAGCAGCTAGACTTCACCTGTTTCAAGCACAGGAATGGCAGAAGGTGCAAAACAGTATCCAGGATCGCAGCTGTACAGAGAAGTTCTCTCAAGCTCAGCTGACAAGTGAGTTGTTCCTTTTTTTTTCTCCTTACAAGTTAAGTTTTCTATTTTGAACCCTGATAGGTGCATATTCAGAATGTTCACTTCAATTAATTTGGACTCTGTGTCAACTTAAGTAAAAGCAGGACTTAAGCCTTCTGTAATTAAAAATTATTAGAAGAAAATAAATTTACCTTGTTTGCATTGCTCCAGAAGACTTTGCAAGTTGTGATGTATTCTATTGAAAAATGAACAGTCCCTGACAACTGGTGACTTTAATGTATAAACAGTGAAAATTCACAACTGATCCTCATCTCATGCTTTCATTTGTCCACAGCTCAGAAAGGGTATATGTTTGACTGAAGTTTTCATTACTCATTCAGTATAAAGATGTTTTTAATTCAAAGCAGTTGGAAAAAAAATTCATCTCAGACTTTTCTGTAAAAAAGATTGCATGAAGTATTTGAAAAAAAAAAATTACAAATAATACCATTGTAATAGGAAAATAAAGAACTCGAGAATCAACATCCTTGAGAATGTTATGTACAGTTTGAATTGTGACCTTTATTGCAGTGGAATGAAAAAAAATTAGAGGCAAACTGATGAAGCCTGCTGCAGTTACCTCTAAATTTCTGAAGTAAGTGGTTATAAGGTGGGAGTGTGTAGGCCAGGTACACACAAAAAGGGGAATTTTGTACCTGCAAAGCTTTTTTTTCCCTCTGTTGTTTGGGGTTTTTTTGTTCTGTTGTTGTTTTTTTCTGTTGTCTGTAATATCATCTGAGAAAATTAATCTGTGTTTTGCTGCCTCTAACTTTTTTTTTTTCACACTTTAATTTTGCAGTTTGGTGCTCATTACTGAATCTCACATTCACATGTTTTTACTATTTGAACTGAGAATTACAGCAGTACAAACTCTGTGTAGGTTATCTTGTCTTTTATTTATGAAGGAACATTTCTCATTGTCAGGAGGGTTCTGTTCTCTAGTTCTTTGGAAATTACATTTTTCAAAGACAAGAATAGAATCATAGAATGGTAAAGTTGGAAGGGACCTCAAGGATCATCTAGTTTCAACCCCCTGCCATAGGCAAGGACACCTCCCACTAGCACAGGTCACTCAAGGCCTCCTCCAACCTGGCCTTGAACACCTCCAGGGAGGGAGCAGCCACAACCTCCCTGGGCAACCTGTGCCAGTGTCTCACCACCCTCACTGCAAACAACTTCCTCCTAACATCCAGTCTAAATCTCCCCTCTGCCAGTTTAAACCCATTGCCCCTCATCCTGTCATTACAAGACCTTGTCAATGGTCCCTCCCCAGCCTTCCTGTAGGCCCCCTTCAGATACTGGAAGGCTACTCTAAGGTCTCCTGGAAGCCTTCTCTTCTCCAGGCTGCAGAACCCCAACTCTCTCAGCCTGTCCTCATAGCAGAGCTTGCTCCAGCCCTCTGAGCATCTTTGTGGCCCTCCTCTGGACCCTCTCCAACAGTTCCATGTCCTTCCTGTGCTGGGGGCTCCAGAACTGCACATAGTACTCCAGGTGAGGTCTGACGAGAGCAGAGTAAAGGGTCAGAATCCCCTCCCTTGCCCTGCTGCCCACACTGCTCTTGCTGCAGCCCAGCACTCGGTTGCTGTCTGGGCTGCACTCACACTGCGGGCTCATACTGAGCTTTTCATCACCCCAGACCCTGAAGTCCTTTTCCTCAGGGCTGCTCTCCAGCCATTCCCCACCCAGCCTGGATTTGTGCTTGGGATTGTGCCTACCCAGGTGCAGGACCTTACACTTGGCCTTGTTTAATGTCACAAGGTTGTCTTGGGCCCACCTCCAACCTGTCCAGGTCCCTCTGGATTCCATCCCTGCCCTGTAGCAAGTCGACTGTGCCACACAGTTTGGTGTCCTCTGCAAACTTGCTGAGGGTGCACTTGATTGCTTTGTCCATGTTACTGACAAAGATGTTAAAGAGCAGTGGTACTTTTAGTACTTTCCACGATAGCATAAGCCTATCATGCTTTGATATACAAAACGTTTTAAAGATTTTTTTTTTAACACAATATCAAAGAGTTTAGTCAGGATAAAGCTTTACTTGAGTATCCATGTAAATGTAAATGAAAAGTAAAATACTGAAGCGTTCACTGTAAGGCAAACATAATGAAATAATTTCCATACCAATTATCATAATCTCACCAAATTTAATTAGAGCATAAATTTTCCTTTAATAAACCAAATTAATATTAGAACATTCATTCAGATATAAAGTGAATACAACTTATTTATTAAATGTATTTCCTCTGTGCAGCAAGAATCCTGAGAGTAACAAATTTATCTCTTGGAACATGCCATAAGAAAATTTTACACAGATACTATTTCTAAGGATGCAGTTCCCTCACCCTTTAATTGAACTGAACATGAAGTGCTGTTGAAATGTCCAGCAGTTGGTCTGCCACTGCTGTCTCTCCCAGCTGTATACTTGTTATTTTCTACTGCATGTAGGAATCATATGACCACAGGGTGAATTGGTTCTGTTTGCTGGGCAAAATCAATTCCATTTTTTATCTTATGTTTATTTCTTGTGATTTAGATGGCATGTTTGATGGAAAACTGATTAAACGTGCTCTGTGTGATTCTGAGTCTTGATGCAAGTAACACTGTATCAGAATTCAGCTGAGAATTGAAAGGGAGAGTGAAAACATCTCTGTGAGATGCATTTTTTTGGTGGGAGCTGTTTAACTTTGTGTATTTGATAAAATATGTAGCTCCAGTGTGGAATACGTACTTGGCGCTACCTACACAAGACCAATAGCCTGTGTTAGAAGACTTTGTTTTTCATTTTAGTTCATGTCTTGTCCATATCTGTACTTCATGACAATTACTGCAAAGATACATACCATATATTTCTTCTGGATCCTCAGGTTGATCACTTCATGCCTCGAGAGAATGGAAAATATTTTCCTTAAGGGAGTGTATTTAAATTACATAAAGACCTTTCACAGTTAGGCTTCAATGTAGAAGTTAGTTCTAAATTTTGTCTGCAGGATATTTAGATATAATGAATTTGTTAAAGGCTGTTTTACATGTATGTTTGTAGCTTTTTTAACTAGAAAGGCCTTTGCATAAAACCCCACAAATAGCTCATTTTTTACATATTTAATGTCATTTTTCTTAGTTGTTGTTAAATTATTAAATTGAATTAATCTACAGTCCAGTTAATATATTGTTATTTTTTTCTACAGAGGTGACTTTCATTTAGGGCTGAGCTAATCAGCACTGGACATCAGTAATCAGTGTAACAGTAATTACAGTTTCACCCAAACATAGAACCACAGGTTTCATTTGCAGCAAATGTTTATTTTGAAGAGACTGTCCTTGCTTATCAGTTGCTTTAGGATAAATTGTGGTAAGATCAGTGAACAGGTGAAATAGTATCTCTTACACAGATGGTTTGATGTGAAACTGTACTGTGTACAGTTCTGGAGCCCCCAGCACAGGAAGGACATGGAACTGTTGGAGCAGGTGCAGAGGAGGGCCACAAAGATGCTCAGAGGGGTGGAGCAGCTCTGCTATGAGGACAGGCTGAGAGAGTTGGGGCTCTTCAGCCTGGAGAAGAGAAAGCTTTGATGAGACCTTAGAGTAGCCTTCCAGTACCTGAAGCCTACAGGAAGGCTGGGGAGGGACCATTGACAAGGTCTTGCAATGACAGGACAAGGGGCAATGGGTTTAAACTGGCAGAGGGGAGATTTAGACTGGATGTTAGGAGGAAGTTGTTTGCAGTGAGGGTGGTGTGACACTGGCACAGGTTACCCAGGGAGGTTGTGGCTCCTCCATCCCTGGGGGTGTTGAAGGCCAGGTTGGGTGAGGCCTTGAGTGAGCTGTACTAGTGGGAGGTGTCCCTGCCTATGGTAGGGGGTTGGAACTAGATGATCCTTGAGATCCTTTCCAACCTTACCATTCTATGATTCTATGAAATATGCAATTTTATTAGACAGAGGTCTCAGCTCTTAGTTGTCAATTGAAATTAAGTCTATTACATGTTTGGGAAGAAGCTGTGAAATATGCTAACGTGCACCTTAAAATCTTGCACATTGCAGTTTGCCAAGCTCGTGTTGACTGTTCAGTTTGGTGTAGTTACTGGCCTCAAAGGTGGCAACCCTGCCAGTGAAGTCACAAGCTTAGAGGTGGAATGCGGTGCCTGTCCTCACCAAGGCTTGCCTGCACCTATTTGAAGCGAGACTAAGCTGAAATTCTGGTCTCTGGTTTTTTGGCTAGTTTTCAAAACAAAGACTGGTTTGTACTGTACGTAGTTGATATCCCGTACATAATATCGTAGATTTAAATTTTATCTTAATTCATAGACTGATTTTCTAAAACTCAACTGATTGAATGTTTACTCCTTTGTTTGTTTGTTTTGTTTTCTTCCAAAGTGACTGTGAACCACACAGAGCAAAATCTGACAGTATCCCAGATTCCTTATCCGGAAACATGGTATGTGTTTTATGTAGACAAGTTTACCTGCGAGGAGAATTATTCTGAATCCGAGGATGTTCAGTTTGAAATGGTCTTACTAAACCCAGATGCAGAAGGCAATCCATTAGATCACTTTAGCGCAGGGGAATCTGGTAAGATTTTTTTTTTTTTTTTTTAATTAGATTTATAAGTTAAGGATCTGATTACATAAACCAATTAGTAATTACTGTGCTTGGAAAAGTGTTCGCAATGAATAGTAGAGTCTTTTATATTTTATACTCTCTCACAGATGATAAAGTTTAATTCATTTGCTGGCATTGCAGAGAAAAAAACCTTCCTTTCTCTAGACTGACTTTCCAAAACTTGACTAACTGGAAGTATAGCCACACAAGGGATGTTAGCATTAACATCTGCCAGGGTCCTTACTTCAGCTTCTCATGTAGGGACAGGTATGACAGGAGACATCAATATGATGCAAAGTCAATCCATTTATTTGTTACAGATACAGCTTTTTTATAGGGTTACATCTCCCAAGCACATGTTGCTGCTACATATGATTGGTTATACTGATTGGTTGACTTGGTACCCATATTATTTGCCTAAGTGTTCTGTTATCTGAGCCAACTTTCTCAAAGTTGTTTCTCTCAATGTGGGAACCGAGGAAGGGAGTCAGCTAGAGTGCATCCCTGTGTACCCCTGATGCAGGAAGATTANTTGCTGCTACATATGATTGGTTATACTGATTGGTTGACTTGGTACCCATATTATTTGCCTAAGTGTTCTGTTATCTGAGCCAACTTTCTCAAAGTTGTTTCTCTCAATGTGGGAACCGAGGAAGGGAGTCAGCTAGAGTGCATCCCTGTGTACCCCTGATGCAGGAAGATTAGAAACATAGTAGACTGGTATGCTTGCCTTGTTACATTTGTACAGAAGCATAGTATATTCAGAACAAAGAACTGAAAGTAGTCTGTGCCAAGATAGCCAACGTGGTCATCTCGCATCCTGATTCTTGTCCTATGCTAACTTTTGCTAAGCCAATTTTCTTCTAAAATCATCCAGGCCCAAACAAACATCTTTGCTGATATGTGTTTCTTCTATGTTAAAATCTCAAACTGCTGCTTGAATTTAATCCCTGATTTAAATTAATTCATTACATTCCTTTGCTGTGTAAGATTCGATTCTGTGCAACATGAGTACAGACGCAATAGAGCATTTTGCCAGTACAATTTAAGTTCAATGTGTAGATTTTCCTAAGTATCTCAGTGACAGGCTGCAGATGAGTTATTTACCAGTGCAGATTTTATTGAAGAAATACAATTTAAAATGTTTTAACATACAAAGAAAAGCTTCCTGAAGTAACTCAAAACAACAGCTAAAGAAATGTCTACATGAAAACGTGTGCTATGGACAATCCAAACCAACCTGATGTATGCTTCATCGCTCTGGGAAACCTCATCAGCATGCCACTAACCTCAATTTTTTGTAAAAATTAAGAGTCCAATAGTCTTATTCTTCCTTCTATATACAGATTTAACCTATGTACCCATAATGAACCTACATGCTATGCTCAGAATTGTATTCCCTGCTGACTTTCTTGATCTCAGAAGGATATAGAAGGGAGAAATTGCTCAGTGAAACATTTAGCAGAATCTTTAAGAAAATATCACTGTTAATAATTTGTTTTTCGTAGCTTATGATTGACTTAACCCATCTCATTTAACTTAACTGTGCTTCTTCATCTACAGACTGAGCTGGCAGGTTTTATTTGATGAATTTTGTATCCAGAAATGAATAGATTTACTGTCAAAAATGAATTAATTTACTCTCAAAAAGCAGCGGTAACATTATTTTGCTAAATCAAGGCACAAAGCAGCTATAAAATATCATGTGACCCTTAAGTCACGTACCAAGCCTTCTGGAGAGGCATCTCAGCTTTACATTAATTTTGTAGGAAGACTTCAAGCACTTGGAAGCAGAACTCTGAACAGCTTGCATGCTGTGTGAGGAGGTGCATAAATGTATTGAATGCATGTATTTAGATCTAACAAGAAGGAAACAAGATGAGCTGTATATGCCATATCTTCCACAGTTGCAGAGAAACACCTCTGTTTATTCAAACTAAAAACCTGCATCACTTCCATGAATCCCAAAATGGTAGGTGTTGGAAGGCACCTCCAGAGATCGTCAAGTTCAATCACTCCTGCTAAAGTAGGTTTGCTAAAACAGGTTGCACAAGATTGCATCCAGGTGGGTTTTGGACAATCTTCAAAGGAGATTCCACAGCCTCTCTGGGCAGCCCCTTCCAGGGCTCTAGTACCCTCCTTGTTACAAAGTTTTACCTTCTGTTCAGATGGAAACTTCTGTATTCCAGTTTGTGCCCATTGTTCCTTGTCCTGTTACTGGCCACCACTGAAGGTCTGGCCCCATCCTCTTGACACCTGCGCTTCAGATAATGTTATGATCCCCTCTCAGTCTTCTCCAAGCTAAACAGATCCAGAAGTTACAGTATAGAATCTTGAAGTTTCAACTTAATACCCAATTGCCTGTGTCTACTTTATAAGAACTGAGGAGGATTTCCTATTTCTGTCTGGGGAATAATGTTTGTCATTTTTCCATAGAGGTATGCAACTTAGGATGTTAGAGTATCAAAAGATTCAGCTTCATTTCTTGGTTCTTTCATTCAGGCACCTAAAAACTACATAAAGATGGTTCAATATAGGTCATTCTTCACTTCAGTTACTAAAACTGTAACCTGACACAGGAGATCTCAGAAGTTAAAATGGGCTAAAAGAAAAGGAAGGAAGTTAAGACTGTAACTTTGAGATGTTTGCTTTGAGGTTTAACTTCTGATCGCGATAAGATAGCGAAAAATCTCATTTTATACAGTAGGGATTTTTTTATGTATGTTGTGATACTAGTGCCCTTCTGAGGGCAAGCTGAACAGGTAGATAGCTCTTTGAAGTTCTTTGAAGTTAGATATTTCAAATTAAGATACACATGCAACTCATAAGTTACTTGAAAGTCAGGAAACTTAAACATGACAGGCTGAAAATTACCCTACTTTATATTTTTTTTTATAGTTTTATTTCAGTGCAACTTTGTCTTAAACCCTTTTAGTCTTAAGCCAATCATCCACAAGCTGACTTGGGTTGGAAGGAGCTTTCTATTCAAAATAGTTAATGTTTATTGAAAGGGACCTCAAAAGAACATCTAGTCCAACCCACCTGCCAGAGCAGGATCACCTGTACCAGATCACACAGGAACGCATCCAGGCAGGTTTTGAATATCTCCAGAGAGGGGAGACTCCACAGCCTCCCTGGGCAGCCTGTTCCAGTGTTCTGTCACCCTCACAGTGAAAAAATTCCTCCTTATGTTTAAATGAAACCTACTATGCCTCAGCTTCCACTCATTACCCTTTGTCCTGTCATCGGACATCACCAAGCAGAGCCTGGCTCCATCCTTCTGGCAGTCACCCTTTACATATTTATAAACATTGATGAGGTCAATGTTCATTTGTTTAGTTGGCTCTCCTAAAGAGTTTTCTATGTGTTGCCTGCATGGGTGAGAAATAACTTAGGTCCAAAGTCTTTGCAAACTGTAGGTGTCTTTTGAAGGAGATGGAGTGAAAGAAAGCATAAGAGGTTTCATCGAAAACATGTGGGTTTGTGATTTGTAAATCATGCTTTCATGTAGGTATAATAAATAAGTAGAGTAGCCCTGAAATTTTTGTTTTATTACTCATTACTTTATGGTCTTTTTCTCCATTTCACTGTATGCATGCAAAAAAAAAAAAAAGGTTACTTTGAGCCATAGAAATTATAGTACTAGCAACAATTCAGAACTCATCCAGTTCTAATCTTTTTCAACATAAATATTTAAATGGGTGTAACTGCTCTATTTCTAGTCTCTGGGTGGAGCTGGTTGGAAGCAGAGTTGTTGTGCTGCTGGAAGATAAACATTGTTCAGAATCTGATTCTGTGGGCATCACTTAGTTTCAAGGAAGCTTGGAGGAGGAATATATAAGTTTTGTCAGAGCTGTTTGTTTGTACTTTTTTGCTTTGAGATCACATATGATGGGTTCCACATCTTCAGGCAATGGAAAGATTTTCAGGGTCCAGGTCTTCAGCATTTCACTGAGTGGCATCATGCACAGACAGCAAGATGATTTGGCCTAGTCAGCATGGGTTTATGAAAGGCAAGTCTTGTTTGATATGATCGTCTATGACAAGGTGACCTGCCTGTTGGATGAGGAAGAGGCAGTTGATGTTATCTGCCTTGACTTTAGTAAGGCCTTCAACACAGTTTTCCGCAGCATTCTCCTGGAGAAACTCCTTATAGCTTGGGCAAGCACTTGCTGTGTTAGGTAAAGAACTGGCTGAATGGCTGGACCCAGAGAATTGTGGCGAATGGAGTAAATTAAATCCAGTTGGCATCCAGTTACCAGTGGTGTTCCCCAGGGCTCAGTGCTGGGGCCAGTTGTGTTTTACATCTTTAGCAATAACTTCAATGAAAGGAGTGAGTGCACCCTCAGGAGGTTTGCATATAACACCAGTTGGGTGGATGTGTCCATTTGCTGGAGGGCAAAAAGGCTCTGTGCCCACCACTTTTGGCTGACAGTTACTAAATATTTCCCAGACTGGATAGATGGGCTGGAACTCACAGTAAGAGATTCAATAAGGTGAAGTGTCAGATGCTGCATTTGGGCCACAACAACCCCATGCAGCAGTACAGGCTTGGGGAGGAGTGCCTGGAGAGGGACCTGATGGTGTTGGTTGATGGCCATCTGACTATGAGCCAGCAGTGTGCCCAGGTGGCCAAGGCAAATGGCATCATGGCTTGTATCAGGTGTTGTGTGGCTGTCAGGTCTGGGGATGTGATTTTTTTCCCCTCTCTACTTCCTTCCTTGCTACTGGTGAGTCCACACCTCACTGTGTTCGGTTTTGGGCCCATCACTACAGGAAGGACAATAAGCAGCTGGAGTGTGCCCAAAGGAGCATCTAAACTGGTGAAGAGCCATGAACACAAGTCTTATGAGGAACAGTTGAGGGAACTGAGGCTATTCATTCTTCAGAAGAGGCTGAGGAGAGACCACATTGCTCTCTTCAACTACCTCAAAGGAGGCTGGAGGAGGGGAGAGTTTGATCTGGCATGCAGCAGATGACAGGACAAGATGAAACAGCCAATGAATGGAGGTTCAGGTTGGATTGTTAGGAAAAATATCTTCACAGAAAGTGTTATCAGCCATTGGAGCAGGCTGCCCAGGGAGGTAGTGGAGTCACCATCCCTGGAGGTCTTTAGAAGACACATGGATGTGGTGCTCAGGGACATGGTTTAGTGGTAGTAGTTTAGCACTAGTGGTGGGATTGTAAGCTCTAGGTGAGCAATTGAACTTGATGATGAAAAAGGTCTCTTCCAATCTCAGCAATTCTATGATTCCGATACTGCCAGACTGAAAATCAGAGGACTGCTGTTTAGTAAATAATGCCAGCAACTTCAGGCATTTTCTTAGATCCACTCCATGAACTTACTCTTCTCTGCACTGTGTTCCTTTCCTTTGGTCTTTATCTGGAAGTTTTCCGTCTTGGTCAGCTGGGACTTTTTTTGACTCTCTTATGTGGAGGAAGAGTGACACCCAGTGGTTAAATCCATTCAGCAAAAGTTTCTTCACAGTTCCTGTAATCTCAGATTGTGCCTTTAAAAATTGAATTAA